>SNQN01007017.1:3980-31356 GCA_008642245.1 Bassia scoparia
GTACAATAGTACTACTAATTAGTAAAAAGTTGTTAATTAAACGTTACAAATAATCTTCCAAAAAGAGTAATGAATTCTAATTAAGAACATCCTAAAAAGAAAAGTGAAACAGCCAATAAAAAACGGACGGAGTACTATTTTACTAGTTTATACGGAGTACTTTATACCATTAATAACTTTGTTTTAAAAAAATGTAATCAAAATTAATTATGGTTTAAAAATTGGAAGAAAAGAGGAATGAATAATTAATGCATTCATATTTAGCATTAGGGTAAATGAATACTACAGCTCTACAAGTATATATTGTATTTCGTACAAGTATTTATCAATAAGGAAAGGTAGAAAGTGGGAATTGAAAAGAAAAGCAAAAAATCAAATCAAACAAAAGGATAAAAGGGAACAAAAAAAAAATAAAATTAATGGAATTACTGGGATTTGATCCCGCACCAACTATTAATCTTGCAAAACATATGCTACTACTGAGCTAAGTTACAACATATGATCTATCTTGGTCGCTTTTTTTAACATAACCCTTTTCACTGTTTAAAAGGTGATTTTTTCGGTAAATAATGGGTGGGCACGTGCCTTACCGTTCCCACACGTGGGTCCACCCMTGGCCCACATGAGTTTAGGTTGTTAGTTTTAGACAATTTAGTGTTTTAACTGAAAGGCTGAAAGGGCAATGAAGCAAGCACATTCATATATGTAACTCAGTTTCCTTCCCATCATCTAGGATCTATTACTCTTCCTCAAGGTTTGCTCCCAAGTAAGGGTTTCGGTTAGGAGGTGATCAGTTTATATTGAGTGGGCTAATCCTATTAATGTTGTTTATTAGTGAAATCCATGTAGTTATTGTCCTATAAAACCCTTCACATCTATGTTTTTCCCCCTTGTAGCAATATAGCTAAACCTAATGAACTAGAACCAAACAGTAATAATTAATTTTAACATAGGTATAATGGTAATTTTGCATCCATCTTTAGTATATATTCTTTCTTTTTTTTTTAAAAAAAAACATGCAATTATGCCAAAGAACTACAAGGAGAGTAAAGAGCAATGCATGAAGAGAAGATCAGTAAGTTCTGCATTGGATTTGGATGGACCCGACATTGAAGAATATCTCTCTTCCGAATCACTCCCTAAGCCCTTTGGCAAGCTTCATCTGTACATCTTTCTCCCTTCTTTTACAACTTTTTTTTTCAAGATTATATATGGAAATATGTTCTAATTGTGGGTTTGAATCTACTTAATTTCAGGAAAGACTTAATTGATATATCTCCTGCTCTTACCGAGGCTGCTGGTGCTATTGTCGATGTGAGTGCTTTAGTTTTAGATTGGAAAGATTATTTGAACCTCAAGATTTGAGTTGTGTAAGTTCCTTATAATTTCGTATCTCGTATGCTTATGGTGCTTACAATTTTTAATTTTGTGTGTGTTAAGGGCTCTGCTTTTCAAATCTTCAAGTAGACTAATTCAATATTTGTTCATTGCATATTCAATTAGTTGTATTTGAAAAAGATTGCCAAGCACCTACTCGAAGTTTAAAGCTGATAAAAGTAATAATATTGTACTTGCAAAGAGCTTGTGCTAGAGCACTGGTGTCAGGGATGTAGGGAGAGCTAAAATAAGGATAGAATTTATGAATGTATTTGAAAGCTAGATATTGGAAAAAAATTGGTATGTCAAACTATATCAATATTGGGCTTATTTTATAGAGAATGAAAAAATATATCTTGGATTTTTTAAAAAATAAATTTGTCACATTTTTTGTTGCGTAAGTAAAGGGGGAAARAAGCCAATCAATGAGAATTTGAAAAATGTCAAAGCTTTAACAAAAAAAATAGGGTTTTTCTAAGTTGTGCCCCCGAACTTTTGCGAATTCTAAGCTGTATCCATGCTTTTTTAAAATTCTAAGTTGTACCCTTAAAGAATGTTTACATTCTAATTGGTGTCCTTAGTTCTCTAAAATGAGTTAACTATGGTTAATTATTAAAATTTTAAAAAGAAAATAAAACAAAAAAAACCACCACCAACCCACACAACCCAACAAACCACCACACTGCCCAAACAACCATGTCGCCTTTATTCGCACTACCCAGACCACCGCACCGCCGCCGTTCATCGCATCGCCCAACCAGCAAGGAAGCCACCCATCCCACCTTAGCCCAACGACCACCCACCAAGCTCATCAACCACCAATCTCGAGCAAAACCAGAAATATCAGATAAACCCCCAATTGCAAGCCCTGTCAGCACGAAATTCAAATTTCGAACACGAAAATTAATTTTCGAAACTAAAACTAGTCATTGTCGAACCAATTCCAGTTTAGGAACAAGAATCCCATTCGAACTCAAACCTGACTTTTGAAGTTTTCAAAGCAAATCATAGTTTTTGAACGTAACCCTTGTCAAATTTAAAATCAGAATTTTAGAGTAAGATTGAGTTTTTTTCCGGGTTTTGTTTTGAGTGAAAGCAGAATGAAGGTGGTAATGGAGGTGTGGTGCTGCGAAATGTGAGGGAGAGAGAGAGGAGAGAAGAAGAGAAGAAGGAAGGAGGAGGAGGAGGAAGGGAGAAGGAGAAGAGAGGGAGAGGAGCGAGCAAGCCGCAGGTGAGGGGTGGTCGATGGTGCGACGGTGGTTTTGTAGTGGTGGTGGTTCGATGGAGCGTGTTTGGATTGTTGATGCCTGAGTTATGCTGGGTGGGTGGCCTTGCTGGTAGTTTGCTAGGTTGGGGAAGGTTTGGTTGTGAGGGATGCTATGAGGGAGGAGGGAAAGTTATTTATTTATTTATTTATATTTATTTATTCTTTTTTTTTGTTGAAGTTAACTAGGTTACTATGTATTCAAGGAGGTAGATTAGTTAAATGAATGAAGTTTAGGGTATAGTTTAGATTTTTAAAAAGCATGGGTATAGTTTGGAATTTGCAAAGTTAGGGTATAGCTTAGAAAGACCAAAAAATAAAATAATAATAACTAAACTAAACTGCACATTGCATGTGAATCCAACGGTCACAAAATCAAAAAATTTGCATTTTCACTTCCCCGCGTAACACATCACGACATTGTTGGGAACCAAAAAGAGAAGAGAACATTTTGGCAAGTGACTACCACGTCAAATATTTTATGCTTTGAATGGGTGAGATCACCAGCATCACGGAATTGTAACTTGGTCAAAGTTTCTTTCTCCTCATTTGGGATTGAGGAACATTGGAATAAGTTGCCAATAGTTGGGGTGCCAACTTTTGGAGCACCTACCCAAAACAAAAATGGATATGAAAGTGACGTGTGACAACAAAATGAAACAATTCATTATGATTTTTTGACCGTTGGGCCTGCTGTTGTATGCATGTGAATCAATTTATTTTAGGGAAATCTATACGGTAGCATCAAGGTTTGCCAAAATCCACACGTGACAACCTATTTTCCTATTCTACGTCATGGCCTCGAATTTTGCAAATTCTATACCGTAGCCTCAAACTTTTAATTTCTATATGGTTACTTATCTCTCACCTCACTCAACCACAACCAACAACCCAACCCAGCCACAACCCAATCAACCCATATCACCACCCAACCAAGCGACCATCTAACAGACCATCCCACCCACCTCACACAACCGCCCCCCCCACCACCCACCCTGTTGCCACCCACCTTGCAACCCATATCACCTTTTGCGCACACCATCGCAAGCCACAAGTATCATACTTCATTGCTGCAACTTGCAACCCAGCCACGAACGTCGCCGCCCCTGTCGCAGCCAACGACTTTCAAACCACCACCATCGCAAGCTATCTACGTCCCAAAATCGATATTCACCAAATCGATTTCCCCAATCATTTTCCAAATTCAAGTTAAAATAATGATACCCTAATTGATTCGAAAATGCTTTAAAATCATAATCTTTGTTATTGAAATCTTGAATTACAATTTGACATATTCAATTACAAAATTAGTTTTAAGTTTGAAAACCCTATATTTTTCCCCAAAACTTGAAGATGGTGTGCTGCGGTGTTTGTTGCCTTCTAATGGTTGTTTAACAATGTGGCTGGTGGTTCGACGCGAATTGTGATTGTGAGTTGTTGTTGCAAGCGTTGCAGTGTAAGGAGAGAGAGGTGCTGGTTGTGGTGTGGTGGGTGGCTGTTGCTGCCGCATAAGGGAGGAGAGAGAGGGTGTGGCGAGTTGGGTGGTGGATGGGTTGGTTGTGAGTGGTGGGTGAGTTGGTGTTGGTGGTGATTAAGATTAGATTAAGTGAGGTTAGTTAGGGGTTGCACCATATGTAAAAATAAATTCGAGCCACGGTGTGAAATTCCCAAACCTGAGGCCACGGTGTAGAATAGAAAAATTAGGTGCCACATGGGATTTTGGCAAACTTCGATGCTACCGTATAAATTTCCCTTTATTTTTATTTTAAATCTTTGCCATTTATCATAATTTCATTGGTTGCCTTTTTTCTTTCTTTTACTTATCCAACAAAAATATGAGCTCTTTCCCACATATTGCCCACAAATCTTCCAATTCCCAAATAAATACACTTCTACATTCCCAAATTAATATCCACGCCAAACACATTATTTAGTTTTTTTTTAAAAAAAGGCATTTGATATAAAACGCCATTTTGAATGACAGTTTTCATATACCCATTTTAAATGGCGGTTATTTGAAAAACCATTTGAAGTGGCAGTTTTTAGTTTTTTTGAAAACCGCCATTTGAATGGCGGTTTCCCTCTTCCGAATAACCTATTCATGTTAGAAAATTTTTAGAAAAAGCAAAACCCTATTTGGAATGGTGGTTTCATAAAAATCAACAAATAATTGCTCACGTGGATAGTAAATAGCAATTGTAAAAGGTGTGGGTGTATTTGGGAATTAAAAGAATGCCAGCAAATCTAGGGAAACCGCTCACAAATATGGGATTTAAAATGCGACAAATTTATTTTAAAATAAATATTTCTTCTAGCGGATTTCATTATCTATAAATATGAGTGCAATATTGATATAGTTTTTACACACAATTTTTTTCTTCTATTTCACCTTTCAAGTTTCAACTATATTTATAAAATTTATCTTATTTTTCATAATTATAGTTCTAATATTTGGTTCAGCACATTTGGAACAATTTTAGAAGAAATGAAGAAAATTGAAAAACAAATTATGTTATCTTTAATTTAATGATGTAATACATCAATGTATTTTATTTAATTTTTAAATTTGAGATTGTGTGTTAAAATTCCTTAATTTTTTAAAAAGTATTTTCGTAATTTAATAACTAAATAAACTTGTAATTATAATTAAGCAAATTAACTCATAATATTAATACTAATAAGTGAGGGGTATTAAAAGTATGAGCGAGAAATTGTTGGACAAGCTTAGCATTGTAGGAGGTTTAAATAAATTGGGGAGGTTTGGGATAAATTTAGTGATGAAAGAGAAATAGTGGATGAAGCAAAAGAGCTGAAGAGGAGGGAGAGAATTTGGGCTTGTCCAAAGTTGGAGATGGTCTAAAAAAACATTTTTTGTGGATAGTTGGTTGATGATTATGATAGCTATAAGCTTTAATTGGCTTGCTTAATAAGATACATAAATGAATCTCTTGCAATCTCTCTGTTGTGCAAGTTTCGATCCATCTAATGTATGCTGTTATAAAGAGAAAGAAATTTTGGTTAGTTCAAAGTCAAAAGTCTGTGGATGTTCATGGTAAATATTACTGGGGTATTGTGGATGACTGATCAATAGATGGTAGTCAGTTTGTGCTGGAGTTGAAATTGATTATTTATATATGTCCCAGCTTTCTACGTGGATAGACTGATGTGTATTTTATCTAGTTGGTTTGTTAGTTTTGTTTTGGATTAAATAGGTTCAAGTGTCTTACCATTAGTTTATTTTCTTCAAGTGACATCTAATGCCTCATTTGTCACTGTGGATTGACCAAATTAGACATGTCCTTGTTTTGTGCATTGTCTATTGTTCTGGATATTTTTTTGACACATTCTTGACGATTGTGTTGCTTTTGAATTTTCATGCAGTTCGCTTGTGGAATTGATTTGCTAGTTCTTTTTGGCATCATAGACTGGGGTTATCAAGTATCACGGGCCACGCGAGTATGAAGCACAAGCGTGATTGTAATTTGATGTCCCGTACGAATGTTGTTCCAAAGCTATGATTAGATGTGATATGATTCTGAAGGATGCATTTGACTGTTATGATGCACATCTCCGGTGTGATTCAAGCAACAATATGCTACGCAGTATCTTTGCATTCTCCCTCTAGTACAACTGTAGCAGGATGTTGATATGTAATGTCCTTTAAGTAAATCAATTCACTTGCGAAATGTGGAGCACTGGAGCCATTTTTCTTTTGCTTATAGCACAGCATTAATGTCTGAATATTGCAAATTTGCAATCAGACATTGTGTAACTGAGATAAATGTTAAATAAATGTTGAGGTTTTTTTATTCATTCAGTTTCTTGTATGGAAATGAAATTTTAGATTGCCTTTGGTGCAGGGTTGCGTGCAGAGTACTATTTTAGAAAGTGTTTGGATGTATTGGTTCAACCGTTCAGAATAAAGGATCGTGCTATTCAGCAAAAAAGTGTGTTTAAAATTTTGTTATCTTTGTAATTTACGAAGGCTCTTCTAATACTTTAAGCTACATGTTGCAGGATGTGGATCATGTGCATGGGACTGACACATAACCTTTCTGAATATTTCCGAAGAACTTGTGTTAATAATGAGTATACTGTCTTGCTTAAAAGGTAATAGGATTTCTCATTGATTGATCGGGTTTGTGAGGCAGTAATTGGTCTTTTTTTTATGCAAAAGCGGGCATAATTTGGTCTTTAATGCTCAAATTTTCAATTTATGTGATGAAATACTCTTTCTTAGGTTCATTTGAGCTTGACTGCCCTTTGTCAGTTGCAATCGAGTGCAAACAAATTTTTGTCGATGCCTTCTGGATAGAGGATGTAAGAGCTGCGGAGAGCTTTTTCTTGAGTTGTTTGTTACACATGATAGTATATACTGGAATATTATCCTTTTTCGTGTCTGACTTTTTAACTGTTTTTGCTGCTTTCTTAGCTTCTTCAGGCATGCTTTTAGTTTCTAGGATATTTTCACGGTTTATTAGTTATTTTTGTTATGATGATTCTTGGTGCTTGACTGCTGTTTATTGAAAATGCTATTGTAACTGCAGCAGTGACTTGAGGAGAAATCGTCCGTCGAAAGAGTATCCGAGCCTTTTATTTTTCCATAACCCCTTTTGAAGTAAAGTCCAGGAAAAGAATGGAATAAGTAACAAAATGTAAAAATTGGGCAGATACTTGATCCTGTTAGTTCCTGGTGCTATTTAATATATTACTAGTTGCATGAGCTGCAAAACAAACATAATCTAAATTTGATGATTTGATTTTCACTTTTCGATGCCAGTAATTTTATCACTTGGTAATCTTGTGTGATAAACTGTTTCGCGATATATCTGTTATCTATGGGAAATTCTGAGCTATTTATACAAGCAGGCAATCATTTACAAGCATCTGCTTCAGCTAATGACTTGTTGGCTGTTGTTGTGATGTCTGGTATTGGAGCCTCAGACGAAAAGACCTGATGAGTCCCATTGATTTTGCTGAGAGTTCTTCACTGCTCCCTCCTCTCCTTCTGAGCAGAATGCTATAATTCGCACATTTTGCAAAGAATGATTTATGTTGGATCTTTCAAGCTAAATGTATCTGTCTATTTGCTCAGTTAGAACCATGATCTCTCTTAGAGCTGCTGAACAAAGTTTCATGGGATTGGCTTTCTGAAATATCACGTCCTAAACCCAGGCTCACCGAGAGCAAAAGTTTATATTACTATATTTTATTTTATAAACACTCTTTAAGCTCGTACCTGATGTTAAATTGTGAAATTACTTCTCTTCCATCTCGTCCACTTCTTACATGAGAAGGCAAAGGATGATTAACTAGCGAGTAAACTTTAGTTTGAACTTTTATGTGCAGGCAACAGAGCTTTGCTGATTCAATATTGAACGCATTCCAAGAAAATTGAATTTCTGATACAAGTCTTTGGTCCTCTCTTTTGGTTAGCTCTTCGTTTTCAACCTTTGTGTGTTCTACTGTCTAGCCATCATTAGTTAGTAGCTTCTCATCATCCAAGTATAGTTTTTGTTTTTATCGTGTGTGTATCACTTTTTCCTGGATAACATATTGTAGAAATTCTAACTTGTTGAATAAATTTTAAATTTACTATTTTTGAAATGTATTGATGACACTTGTTTTGTTTCTTTTTGATGTTATTGAAGAAATTAATGCAAAGTCTGACGTTAGGTGCTATTATTTTCTTTTTCCTTTTCTTACTTTTATGAGTTTCTTTGTCTTGGTTTCTAGTTCTACTTTTGTTACCGAACATTCTTTAGCTTAATCCGACAATCTATTTTAACACGTAGGTATATAAGCCTTTGATATACAAGTAAACCATAACTTAGGTAGACCCAATTAGCAATTGAGTTCCTTTCGTTGGGACCACTCTTGTAATCTTTCTTTTGCCCTATGAAATATCTCCCTGTCCTCCCCCTCGCACAACAACAACACATTTTCACGCACGGTATCGGTTACCCCTCCAACTCTTTTATAGTGACCTTACGACTGATTAGAGTCATCGACCCCAGTAGCTTGTCAGTGGGTCAATCTAGCCTCAGACCAACTCACACCGAAACCTTGATTTCAGCTGTGCCGTTGCTCTTAGTCCCAACATAATGGCCATACTCTTACATCCCGGTATTTCTGCTCATCAACGGCCATATTTTAATCCGCTAACCGAGTAGCTTTATGTCATTCTACTACTGAGTTTATCCTGCTTCTTGCACAGCAAATTTCCCCCCTCTAAAAAAATATTCGTCAGTGAAGATTTTTTGTGTATTCCTAGGCAATTCATCTAGCCTCTTGTTTACATCTTGTCTGCTCATAATAAACGATCCTCCCAACAGGCGACATCATACTACAATACATGCAACAATATAAAAACTTGAAACAGCGAACCCAGTACTTTTTTTTGCGGTGTTCTGGAACTTCTAAGTAATCCACATTCAGGACCATTTTATCTTTTATTCCTCTTATATTAAGCTTCCTTAAGTCAATTATCTCCTGCAGATTAGTATCTTAAGTATATTACTTACCATGCCTTACAAATTGCAATAACCCGACTGCCATTCGCATTCTTGTCTTGTAGCAGGAAGGCTCGACACTTTGACATATTAGTAATATACTCCTGCTGTGTTTTAAACATTTCTCGCTCTCTTAATTAGTTCTTGAAAACTGGATGCAGGGATTGTTTAACAGACTAATTCAAGCAGTAATCGAGTCGTTGCAAGTCTTACATGGTCAAGCACTCAAGCTCGTAGGCTCGTAGATACCCTTTGAGGAGAAAAAATCGGGCTATAGATAAGTTAAAAAGAAAAATTTAGCGTTATCCAATCAATTATAACATCGATTGAAGCGTGATTTTGATGTAAAATTTAACTAAAATCTATATTTATGAATTAAGACATTGGTTATGATTGTAAATAACAAAACCCTTTAAATATGCGAGCATTTAACTTATAATTGGATACGAGCAACAATTATAATGTTTTTTTTAAAAAAAAAAATGAAAAACTTTGCAACTAGCGTAGGCAAAAGTTGACACGACACGAAAACACGACACGAACACGATATGAAAAAAACGGGTTGGGTTCAAATTTTTCGACACGAACACGACCTGAAAATAAATAGGTTAGGTTCAGGTTGAATTCTGGACACGAAATTTAAAAATTAAAAAAATAAAAATATTTCATGGGCCAAAATATTTACTAGTGCAGACAAAAGCTGACACGACACGAACACGACCTGAAAAAAGCGGGTTAGGTTCGAATTTTTCGATACAAAAACTTAAATGGGTCGATACGAACATGACCAAAAAAACAAGTCGGGTTAGGTACAAGAAACTCAACACGAAAAAAATACGACACGGACACGACACGATACGACCCATTTGCGAACGCTATTTGCAATTGGTTAATTAACTAACTAAACAATTCTTGTATCATTGAAATGTGAATAATCATAGCAATTGACTTATGATTGTTATGAAATGAAAGGAAGAAGAAGGTTTTTCAAGTAGGCAGCACAAATTCCAGTTTACACACGTTAAAATAATATATACGGCGTAAGAATGGTGTGAAGAAAGGAGTATTAAACAGGTTTGACTTGCATTATTTAGCCATGGCACACCATTATTGTTCAAATATTGAAAATTCAAACGCATTATTTTCTGTTGTTATCAAAGGTCCCCTCTTATTCCGGATGTCAGCATTAAGATGTTCATGTTCATGTCTAATTTTAGCTTATAATACTTATTTCGTCGATTATTTTTCTATTTCAAAGATATTCTGATCAGTAATAATACCTTTAAAAAGGGTGCAAATTATATGGTTGGGTTGACTATTAGACTAAATAATTAAGAAGTTTCAAAGAAAAAAAAAACAGAGTCTAGATTATTAGGCAAAAATAACGGATCTTTACTGGCATTAAGGAGGTATTTTATTCTTGATTAAGTAGTCTAAATGGTGTAAATTATTATTAGTATGAGAATGTTGCGGAGTATTAGATCAACATTGTGAGTATTATTATTTGAAAATATTAAACAATACGAGTAAATAATCTTTTTCAAGGTTAAAATAAACATAGTCTAATGAGAATGAGTGTTCGCACATTGGAACAATTTTAGAGAAATGAAGAAAATTGAAAAACAAAATTATTTATCTTTAATTTAATGATGTAATCATCAATGTATTTTATTTAATTTTAAATTTGAGATTGTGTTAAAATTCCTTAAATTTTAAAAGTATTTTCGTAATTTTAATTAACTAAATAAACTTGTAATTATATTAAGCAAATAACTCATAATTATTTAATACTAATAAGTGAGGGGTATTAAAAAGTATGAGCGAGAAATTGTTGGACAAGCTTAGCATTGTAGGAGGTTATAAATAAATTGGGGAGGTTGTGGGATAAATTTATGTGATGAAAGAGAAAATGAGGTGGATGAAGCAAAAGAGCTGAAGAGGAGGGAGAGAATTGGGCTTGTCCAAAGTTGGAGATGGTCAAAAAACATTTTTTGTGGATAGTTGGTTGATGATTGATGATAGCCTATAAGCTTTAATTGGCTTGCTTTATAAGATACAATAAAATGAATCTCTTGCAATCTTCTGTTGTGCAAGTTTCGATCCATCTGAATTGTATGCTGTTATAAAAGAGAAAGAAATTTGTGTAGTTCAAAAGTCAAAAGTCTGTGGATGTTCATGGTAAATATTACTGGGTATTGTGGATAGACTGATCAATAGATGGTAGTCAGTTTGTGCTGGAGTTGAAGATTGATTATTTGATATTAGTCCAGCTTTCTACGTGGATAGACTGATTGTATCGTTTATCTAGTTGGTTTGTTAGTTTTGTTTTGGATTAAATGGTTCAAGTGTTCTACATTAGTTTATTTTTCTTCAAGTGACATCTAATGCCTCATTTGGATCACTGTGGATTGACCAAATTAGACATGTCTCTTGGTTTTGCATTGTCCTATGTTCTGGTATTTTTTTTGGAACACATTCTGTGACGATTGTTGTTGCTTTTGAATTTCTATCAGCGTTCGCTTGTGGAATTGATTTGCAGTTTCTTTGTTGCATCATAGACTGGGGTTATCAAGTATCACGGGCCACGGCCGAGTATGAAGACCAAGCAGGTGATTGTATTTTTGATGTCCTGTTTTCACGAATGTTGTTCCAAAGCTATCAATTAGTCATAGTGAATATGATTCTGAAGTGACTGCATTTGCTGTTATGATGCAGAAGCATCCTGGTTGGTTGGTAAGGATTTCGAAGCAACAAATATGCTAGCAGTAATCTTTGCATTCTCCCTCTAGTACAACTGTACAGGATGTTGATATGTAATGTCCTTTTAAGTAAATCAAATTCACTTGCTGAAATGTGGAGCACTGGAGGCCATTTTTCTTTTGCTTATAGCACAGCATTTAATGTCTGAATATTGCAAATTTTGCAATCAGAACATGTGTACTGAGATAAATGGATTAATAAATGTTGAGGTTTTTTTATTCATTCAGTTTCTTGTATGGAAATGATAATTTTAGATTGCCTTCTGGTGCAGGTTGCTGCAGAGTACTATTTTAGAAAGTGTTGGATGTATTTGGTTCAAACCGTTCAGAAGTAAGGATCGTGCTATTTCAGCAAAAAATGTGTTTAAAATTTTGTTATCTTTGTAATTTACGAAGGCTCTTCTAATACTTTAAGCTTACATGTTGCAGGATGTGGGATCATGTGCATGGGACTGACAATAACCCTCTTCTGATATTTCTGAAGGAACTTGTGTTAATAATGAGTATACTGTCTGCTTAAAAAGGTAATAGGATTCTCATTTGATTGATCGGTTTGTGGGCAGTAATTTGGTCTTTTTTTTATGCAAAAGCGGCAGTAATTTGGTCTTTAATGCTCAAATTTTCAATTTATGTGATGAAATACTCTTTTCTTAGGGTTCATTTGAGCTTGACTGCCCTGTTTGTCCAGTCCATTGCAATCGAGTGCAACAGATTTTTGTCGATGCCTTCTGGAATAGCAGGATGTAAGAGCTGCGGAGAGCTTATTTCTTGAGTTTGTTTGTTACACATGATATATACTGGAATATTATCTTTTTTCGTGTTGTACTTTTTAACTGTTTTTGCTGCTTTCTTAGCTTCTTCAGGCATGCTTTTAGTTTCTAGGATATTTTCACGGTTTAATTAGTATTTTTTGTTATGATGATTCTTGGTGCTTGACTGCTTGTTTATTTGAAAATGCTTATTGTAACTGCAGCATGTGACTTGAGGAGAAATCGTCCGTCGAAAGAGTATCCGAGCCTGTTTATTTTTCCATAACCCTTTTGGAAGTAAAGTCCAGGAAAGAATGGAATAAGTAACAAATGTAAAAATTGGGCAGATACTTGATCCTTGTTAGGTTCCTGGGCCTATTAATATATTACTAGTTGCATGAGCTGCAAACAAACATAGATCTAAATTTGATGATTTGATTTTCACTTTTCGATGCCAGTAATTTTTATCACTTGGTAATCTTGTGTGATAAACTGTTGCGATATATCTGTTTATCTATGGGAAATTCTGAGCTATTTTATACAAGCAGGCAATCATTTACGAAGCATCTGCTTCAGCTAATGACTTGTTGGGCTGTTGTTTGTGATGTCTGGTATCTGGAGCCTCAGACGAAAGACCTGATGAGTCTGCCATTGATTTTGCTGAGAGGTTCTTCACTGCTCCCTTCCTCTTTCTTCTGAGCAGAATGCTATAATTCGCACATTTTGCAAGAATGATTTTGTTGGATCTTTCAAGGCTAAATGTATCTGTCTATTTGCTCAGGGTTAGAACCATGATCTCTCTTAGAGCTGGCCTGAAAAAAGGTTTCATGGGATGGCTTCTGAAATTTCACGTCCTAAACCCAGGCTCACCGAGAGCAAGTATGTATTTACTATATTTTTATTTTATAAACATCTTTAAGCTCGTACCTGATGTTAAATTGTGAAATTCTACTTCTTTCCATCTCGTCCACTTCTTACATGAGAAGGCAAAGGATGATTAACTAGCGAGTAAACTTTAGTTTGAACTTTTTATGTGCAGGCAACAGAGCTTTTGCTGATTCAATATTGGAACGCTTCAAAAATTGAATTTCTGATCCAAGTCTTTGGTCTCTCTTTTGGTTAGCTCTTCGTTTTCAACCTTTGTGTGTCTACTGTCTAGCCATCATTAGTTAGTAGTTCTCATCATCCAAGTATAGTTTTTGTTTTATGTTGTGTAGTGCACTTCTTTCCTGGATACATATTGTAGGAAATTCTAACTTGTTGAATAAATTTTAATTTACTATTTTTTGAAATGCTATTTCATGACATTGTTTGTTTCTTTTTTGATGTTTATTGAAGAATTAAATGCAAAGTGACGTTGGTGCTATTTTCTTGTTTTTCTTACTTTTTATGAGTCTTCGTCTTGGTTTCTAGTTCTTCTTTTGTACCGAAACATTCTTTAGCTTAACCACAATCTATTTAACACAGTAGGTATATACAGCCTTTTGATATACAAGTACAACTTTAGTAGCAAATTAGCAATTGATTTGTTTGGGAACTACTTGTAATTTCTTTTGCTATGAATATCTCCCTGTCTCTCCGCTCACACACACACTACACATTTTGCAGGTATGAGTTCCCCTCAATATTTTATGTGACTTACGTGATTAGGTCTATACCCCAAGTAGCTGATCAGTGGGTCAATCTAGCCTCCAGACCAACTACGAACCTTGTTTTAGCTGGTGCCTGTTGGGTGCCACGATAATGCGCCAATTCTAATCCCGGTATTTCTGTGTCACGGCAATTTTAATCCCGTATTTATTGTTTACTAGGTATCCTGGTTTTGACAGCAAATTTCCCCCTTTAAAAAATTAGTAGGTGAAGATTTTTGTTATTCTAGAATTCTGTCTTGTTTAATCTTTGTTTGCTCATAGTAAACGAATTCCAAGCGAATGACATAATAACATGCACAATATAAACTTGAAAGTGAACAGTACTTTTTTTGGGGTTCTTGAATTTAGGTAACATTAGGACCAGTTTTATCTTTTCCTCTTAATTAAGTTTTAAGTATTACTGTATTAGTATCAGTATATATTATCTGCTTACAAATTGCAATAACCCGAGGCAATGGATTTCTTGGTTCAGGAAGTTCCAACTCTGCTATTAAGTGGTTGGTGTGTGAGTGGGTGGGTGAGTTGGGTGGGTTGGGTGGTGATTAAGATTAGATTAAGTGAGGTTATGTTAGGGGTTGCCACCATATGTAAAAATAAAATTCGAGGCCACGGTGTGAAATTCCCAAAACCTTGAGGCCACGGTRTAGAATAGAAAAAATTAGGTTGCCACCATGTGGATTTTGGCAAACTTCGATGCTACCGTATAGAATTTCCCTTTATTTTATTTTTAAATCTTTGCCATTTATCATAATTTCATTGGTTGCCTTTTTTCTTTTCTTTACTTATCACAACAAATATTGAGCTCTTTCCCACAATATTGCCCACAAATCTTCCAATTCCCCAAATATAATTACACTTTCTACAATTCCCAAATTACTATCCACGCCAACAATTATTTAGTTTTTTTTTAAAAAAAGGCCATTTGATATAAAACCGCCATTTTGAATGACAGTTTTTCATATACCGCCATTTTAAATGGCGGTTATTTGAAAAACGCCATTTGAAGTGGCAGTTTTTAGTTTTTTTGAAAACCGCCATTTGAAATGGCGGTTTCCCTCTTCTCGAATAACACTATTCATGTTAGAAAATTTTTAGAAAAAGCAAAACCGCTATTTGGAATGGTGGTTTCATAAAAATCAACAAAATAAAAATTGCTCACGTGGATAGTAAATAGCAAATTGTAAAAGGTGTGGGTGTATTTTGGGAATTAAAAGAAGTGCCAGCAATATCTAGGGAAACCGCTCACAAATATGGGATTTAAAATGCGACAAATTTATTTTAAAATAAATATTTCTTCTAGCGGATTTCATTATCTATAAAATGAGTGCAATATTGATATAGTTTTTACACACCAATTTTTTTCTTCTATTTTCACCTTTCAAGTTTCAACTATATTTATAAAATTTATCTTTATTTTTTCATAATTATAGATTCTAATATTTTGTTCGCACATTGGAACAATTTTAGAAGAAATGAAGAAAATTGAAAAACAAAATTATTTATCTTTAATTTAATGATGTAATCATCAATGTATTTTATTTAATTTTAAATTTGAGATTGTGTTAAAATTCCTTAAATTTTAAAAGTATTTTCGTAATTTTAATTAACTAAATAAACTTGTAATTATATTAAGCAAATAACTCATAATTATTAATACTAATAAGTGAGGGGTATTAAAAAGTATGAGCGAGAAATTGTTGGACAAGCTTAGCATTGTAGGAGGTTATAAATAAATTGGGGAGGTTGTGGGATAATTTAGTGATGAAAGAGAAAATGAGGTGGATGAAGCAAAAGAGCTGAAGAGGAGGGAGAGAATTGGGCTTGTCCAAAGTTGGAGATGGTCAAAAAACATTTTTTTGTGGATAGTTGGTTGATGATTGATGATAGCCTATAAGCTTTAATTGGCTTGCTTTATAAGATACAATAAAATGAATCTCTTGCAATCTTCTGTTGTGCAAGTTTCGATCCATCTGAATTGTATGCTGTTATAAAAGAGAAAGAAATTTGTGTAGTTCAAAAGTCAAAAGTCTGTGGATGTTCATGGTAAATATTACTGGGTATTGTGGATAGACTGATCAATAGATGGTAGTCAGTTTGTGCTGGAGTTGAAGATTGATTATTTGATATTAGTCCCAGCTTTCTACGTGGATAGACTGATGTATCGTTTATCTAGTTGGTTTGTTAGTTTTGTTTTGGATTAAATGGTTCAAGTGTTCTACATTAGTTTATTTTTCTTCAAGTGACATCTAATGCCTCATTTGGATCACTGTGGATTGACCAAATTAGACATGTCTCTTGGTTTGCATTGTCCTATGTTCTGGTATTTTTTTTGGAACACATTCTGTGACGATTGTTGTTGCTTTTGAATTTCTATCAGCGTTCGCTTGTGGAATTGATTTGCAGTTCTTTGTTGCATCATAGACTGGGGTTATCAAGTATCACGGGCCACGGCCGAGTATGAAGACCAAGCAGGTGATTGTATTTTTGATGTCCTGTTTTCACGAATGTTGTTCCAAAGCTATCAGATTAGTCATAGTGAATATGATTCTGAAGTGACTGCATTTGCTGTTATGATGCAGAAGCATCCTGGTTGGTTGGTAAGGATTTCGAAGCAACAAATATGCTAGCAGTAATCTTTGCATTCTCCCTCTAGTACAACTGTACAGGATGTTGATATGTAATGTCCTTTTAAGTAAATCAAATTCACTTGCTGAAATGTGGAGCACTGGAGCCTTTTTCTTTTGCTTAAGCACAGCATTTAATGTCTGAATATTGCAAATTGCAATCAGAACATGTGTACTGAGATAAATGGATTAATAAATGTTGAGGTTTTTTTATTCATTCAGTTTCTTGTATGGAAATGATAATTTTAGATTGCCTTCTGGTGCAGGTTGCTGCAGAGTACTATTTTAGAAAGTGTTGGATGTATTTGGTTCAAACCGTTCAGAAGTAAAGGATCGTGCTATTTCAGCAAAAAATGTGTTTAAAATTTTGTTATCTTTGTAATTTACGAAGGCTCTTCTAATACTTTAAGCTTACATGTTGCAGGATGTGGGATCATGTGCATGGGACTGACAATAACCCTCTTCTGATATTTCTGAAGGAACTTGTGTTAATAATGAGTATACTGTCTGCTTAAAAAGGTAATAGGATTCTCATTTGATTGATCGGTTTGTGGGCAGTAATTTGGTCTTTTTTTATGCAAAAGCGGCAGTAATTTGGTCTTAATGCTCAAATTTTCAATTTATGTGATGAAATACTCTTTTCTTAGGGTTCATTTGAGCTTGACTGCCCTGTTTGTCCAGTCTTGCAATCGAGTGCAACAAGATTTTTGTCGATGCCTTCTGGAATAGCAGGATGTAAGAGCTGCGGAGAGCTTATTTCTTGAGTGTTTGTTACACATGATATATACTGGAATATTATCTTTTTTCGTGTCTGTACTTTTTAACTGTTTTGCTGCTTTCTTAGCTTCTTCAGGCATGCTTTTAGTTTCTAGGATATTTCACGGTTTAATTAGTATTTTTTGTTATGATGATTCTTGGTGCTTGACTGCTTGTTTATTTGAAAATGCTATTGTAACTGCAGCATGTGACTTGAGGAGAAATCGTCCGTCGAAAGAGTATCCGAGCCTGTTTATTTTTCCATAACCCTTTTGGAAGTAAGTCCAGGAAAAATGGAATAAGTAACAAATGTAAAAATTGGGCAGATACTTGATCCTTGTAGGTTCCTGGGCTATTAATATATTACTAGTTGCATGAGCTGCAAACAAACATAGATCTAAATTTGATGATTTGATTTTCACTTTTCGATGCCAGTAATTTTTATCACTTGGTAATCTTGTGTGATAAACTGTTGCGATATATCTGTTTATCTATGGGAAATTCTGAGCTATTTTATACAAGCAGGCATCATTTACGAAGCATCTGCTTCAGCTAATGACTTGTTGGGCTGTTGTTTGTGATGTCTGGTATCTGGAGCCTCAGACGAAAGACCTGATGATCTGCCATTGATTTTGCTGAGAGGTTCTTCACTGTCCCTTCCTCTTTCTTCTGAGCAGATGCTATAATTCGCACATTTTGCAAGAATGATTTATGTTGGATCTTTCAAGGCTAAATGTATCTGTCTATTTGTCAGGGTAGAACCATGATCTCTCTTAGAGCTGGCCTGAAAAAAGGTTTCATGGGATGGCTTCTGAAATTTCACGTCCTAAACCCAGGCTCACCGAGAGCAAGTATGTTATTTACTATATTTTTATTTTATAAACATCTTTAAGCTCGACCTGATGTTAAATTGTGAAATTCTACTTCTTTCCATCTCGTCCACTTCTTACATGAGAAGGCAAAGGATGATTAACTAGCGAGTAAACTTTAGTTTGAACTTTTTATGTGCAGGCAACAGAGCTTTGCTGATTCAATATTGGAACGCTTCAAAAATTGAATTTCTGATCCAAGTCTTTGGTCCTCTCTTTTGGTTAGCTCTTCGTTTTCAACCTTTGTGTGTCTACTGTCTAGCCATCATTAGTTAGTAGTTCTCATCATCCAAGTATAGTTTTTGTTTTATGTTGTGTATGCACTTCTTTCCTGGATACATATTGTAGGAAATTCTAACTTGTTGAATAAATTTTAATTTACTATTTTTTGAAATGCTATTTATGACATTGTTTGTTTCTTTTTTGATGTTTATTGAAGAAATTAAATGCAAAGCTGACGTTGGTGCTATTTTCTTGTTTTTCTTACTTTTTATAGTCTTCGTCTTGGTTTCTAGTTCTTCTTTTGTACCGAAACATTCTTTAGCTTAACCAACAATCTATTTAACACAGTGGTATATAAGCCTTTTGATATACAAGTACAACTTTAGGTAGCAAATTAGCAATTGATTTGTTTGGGAACTACTTGTAATTTCTTTTGCTATGAATATCTCCCTGTCTCTCGCTCACACAACACTGCACAATTTTGCAGGTATCGAGTTGCCCCTCAACTATTTTATGTGACTTACGTGATTAGGTCTATACCCCAAGTAGCTGATCAGTGGGTCAATCTAGCCTCCTAGACCAACTACGAACCTTGTTTTAGCTGTGCCTGTTGGGTGCCACGATAATGCCCAATTCTAATCCGGTATTTCTGTGTCACGGCCAATTTAATCCCGGTATTTATTGTTTACTAGGTATCCTGGTTTTGACAGCAAATTTCCCCCTTTAAAAAATTAGTAGGTGAAGATTTTTGTTATTCTAGAATTCTGTCTTGTTTAATCTTTGTTTGCTCATAGTAAACGAATCTCCAAGCGAATGACATAATAACATGCACAATATAAACTTGAAAGTGAACAGTACTTTTTTTGGGGTTCTTGAATTATAGGTAACATTAGGACCAGTTTTATCTTTTCCTCTTAATTAAGTTTTAAGTATTACTGTATTAGTATCAGTATATTATTATCTGCTTACAAATTGCAATAACCCGAGGCATTGGATTGTCTTGGTCAGGAAGTTCGCAACTTGCTATTAAGTATATAATCCTCTGTGTTTTAAACATTTCTCGCTCTCTTAATTAGTTCTTGAAAACTGGATGCAGTTGTTTAACAGACTAATTCAAGCAGTATCGAGTCGTTGCGAGTTTACATGGTCAAGCCACTCAAGCTCGTGAGGCTCGTAGACCCTTTGAGGAGAAAAAATCGGGCTTATAGATAATTAAAAAGAAAATTTTAGCGTTATCAATCAATTATATAACATCGATTGAAGCGTGATTTTGATGTAAAATTTAACTAAAACTATATTTATGAATTAAGACATTGGTATGATTGTAAATAACAAAACCCTTTAAATATGCGAGCCATTTAACTATATAATTGGATACGAGCAACAAATTAAATGTTTTTTAAAAAAAAAAATGAAAAACTTGACGACTAGCGTAGGCGAAAGATTGACACGTACACGAGAAACACGACACGAACACGATATGAAAAAAACGGGTTGGGTTCAAATTTTCGACACGAACACACCTTGAAAATAAATAGGTTAGGTCAGGTGAATTCTGGACACGAAATTTAAAAATTAAAAAAATAAAAATATTTTTCTATGGCCCAAAACTATTGTCAACTATTTGCAGACAAAAGCTGACGACGATCCAAGCGAAGGAAGCGACCTGAAAAAAAGCGGGTTATGGTTACGTGATTTTTTACATCAAAAACTTCAAAATGGGTGCGTCACAACCATGACACAAAAAAAGTCGGGTTAACATTGTCTACAGAGAGAACGTCAACACGAGAAATAAAATTCAGACATGGAGACGAACGAATCATCGAGCGATGCTCATTTCAGCGCTGATGTTGACATATATTGTGTAATTCATACGAATAGATCAATGTCACTTATATCATAATGTGAAGTATAATCATAGCAAGTTGACTATGAATTGTTATAAAAATGAAAGGAAAAGGAAGTAGAATGAGTAGCACTTATATACATAGGCAGCACAACCAATTGCTAAGTTTACACATCGTTAGAATAATAATATACGTGTAACGATAAGAATGGTGTGAAGAAGCAGTATTAAAAGGTTTGACTGCAATATTTAGCCATTGGTACACACCATTAATTGTCACAATATATGAAAATTCAAAACGCATTATTCTATCTGTTGTTATGGCAAAAGCTCCACCCTTCTTGATGATATCCGGATTCAAGCATTAAGCATTGTTCATGTCATGTCTTATTTTATCTTAAATTACTGATATTTCGTCGATTATCTTTCTATTTTCAATAAAACTCATTCTAGTATTCAGTAAATAACTTTACCTTTAACAACGTGGTCAAATTTATTATTGGTTGGTTGTCTATTAACTATTCAATAATTTAAAGTTCAGAGAAAGACAGAAGACAGAGTACATAGATTATTAAGGCAAAAAATACCGATCTTTATAGCATTAAGTGGAGCGTATTTTTTTCTGATTTAAAGGTATTCTATATAATGGTGTAAATATTTATTAGTATGCAGTTGGTGAGGTATTTTGAATCAACACACTTGTTGAGTAATTAATTTTTGAAAATATTAAACAATACGCAGTAAATAATCTTTTTCAAGGTTAAATCGTAGTTCTTTAAACTAGTCTAATGAGAATGAGCAGACTCATGATTAAGTTAAACGTGTTGAGCTATTTTAGACGTATGCCAAAATTCATTCATAATTCCGATGAGTTCTTGAACTAATGGTTTAGATTTTTTAAAGACAAAGCTATTAGATAAATCGGGATGTACAAAATATTAATGTACATCAGATGTATAATGACCATTTGGTTAATATAGTAACTCCTTTTTTTTTAATATATGACCAGTTATAATATTATCACTATATTGATGTAATTAGAATGGGACTATATTTGATACAAAGGAGCTACTATATTAATATAAGATTGTAACTATATGTTGATGTAACAATAAATTTATGACTCGATGCATACAATACGCTTATGTTTTTAAAGATTAAAACCTCAAAAATAATCTATGTTAGTACATATTCATTTTTTCGCTAATTAGTATCTCTGTACAACCTTTTGGCTCATTTTCCTTTTCAAAAATAAAAGGAAAAAATAATGTTGATCATGAAAGTAGCATGTACGCAAGTTCGTTCCACCGCGCGACTGTTAAGCTTTTGTGAACTTATGCAAATAAATAGTACGCAAGGAAAATTGACACCACAAATCACATCGGACTAGTCAAGTTAGGCCGACTACAAACTTCATTTCTGTTTCGCAAGTTTTGGCAAATGTCGTAACTCCTCTGAAATATCTATGGTTATCACTCTGTTCTGTTCGACATTCGATCATTCAAGTTGCGTAGGGGTGTCGTGGACAACTCACATGTTCAGTTTTGCCTAGTCTCGTGTCTAGGGATAGATCATGCTTATCGAAGTTAAAGATAATCTCATATCGTACGAAAGTGTCAAGTTTTAAAATTGAGGTCTGAGTCCAGTCTACATTGTTTTATCATATAATTATTTATATTTTTAGATATCTTTTTTAAAAGACGTGCCTACGTGTAGGCTAACTCTACGTACACAATCGTCATTGAGTTATTAAAAAATGTGTTCATATCCGTCAATATATCCTTCGTGCCTGTACGACACGGATCTGTGACCTCGTAGTTGCGGTTCAGCCATAACTCAACCTTTACTACATATCACTAGCTTACTTTTGATTATTCTTTTCTTAATATCAACATTTGCAATTGGAAAATTAGTGGAATTTAAGTCATGCTCGTGTTTACATGAGACATAGAATTCGTTAATCAAATCATAAACTCAGAAGATAAAACAACTAATAGCGTAGGAAAAGAAAGTGGATAACTGAATTTACATATAACCTTGAAAAATGGACCTTCAACACCCCAAACTCCCTCCCCGTTGTCAACTCTCACAAAGTCTCACATATGATCATCTTAGCTACACGAGATTTCAAAAGTCCACTCATATCTTCACTTCTCAACACTTAAGCAAACTCCATTTAACTTCCTTCCATTAAATTCAAAACCCAATTACAAACGAAACTAAAATCTCAAACACACACATAATCTCATTTATTCATATCAACATCCCATTTTCCTCATTATCATATTAACACAATACAAAGATCTATGAAGTTCATCAATCCTTCTTCGCATTCAAATTCCTCCGTCCCTACATCTACCACTCTCTTCTCTCATCCTCACCACCACTCGCCATCTCATGCAACACCACCACCACCTTTCCAGTGCAACAACACCTCCACGTGTAGTCACTGTTGCATATATCTATCCTAGACCACCGACCAAGCATCGGCCACATCCGATCCCTCTTCCAAGGTCAAGACTCTTTACGCCCATCTCGAGCACACCTCCCTCCCTTCCACCCTTTCAAGCATCCCGTTACAAGCCAACTCCCCTGTCAAAATCCCCATCCCTTGCCGCTGTTTCAACGCGCTAGGGATGCTCCACTGCTCCCCAATACACCGTCGTCGCCAGGATGACGGTCCTCTCACACATAGCCAGTGGTTGTGTAATCATGGCTGGACCTCTACCTTGAAGCACACTAAGTTTCGGATCTGTATGTATTTTCCAAATACCAGATATACTCAGAAAAATAATACACAGACCAAGCATGACAAAAACCTTTTACCTTACTGATTGCAACCGATCAATAATAACCATTTTAGTTGCAATTTATTGTGTTACAGGGAATGTTTTTTTTAAGGAAGATTAATCACAAATGATGTTGTGATACAGGTTTCTCTTCGCGTTAGCGCTGGTACTACCAAACTAATATAAGTTAAACACCGTCAGATCTAAATTCAAAGACTGACCTGACATATTCCTGCATCCAATCTCCCTGTTACTCTCCCCCTTCCCCCATGGCAGAAGCTGTGATTCCGCATGCATATCGTCCAGAACTGTCAATTTTCCGTACGACGGAGAAGGCTCATTACTCGCACACGGGTAGGCTGTTATCGCCAGGTGGCCAGTAATTGCGGCGGAGTTCGGTACAAAATCTCGGAGACTTCTGAGGTAGCGTTATCAATCTACTTTCCTAAGTTCCCGTATATGCATAGGCAGTAATCTTGATGTCCAGATATAAGTTCTTCTATTTTTCTCTATTATTTTATCCTATATTTATTCAATTCAAGTTTAATTGTGCTCTTTATTATAATTTATCTCTTAATTAATTAAGTATTATCCGATATTTTTTCATATAATATTAAAGATTATTGACTGCTTAATGTATGCAATGATTATGCATAGATGATGCATATAAAGAGTACAGTAACTCTTTTGCTTAGTTCATCTTTATGTCGCGTAAGAAATTGATTAGGAGTTTGATTTGAGTTTCATTCGGATTGTTTAATCTTCTTACCTCCAAAGTCTTGGATATTTGTACAATATTTGTGTGCGAAATCCTGTCATCACGCGACGAAAAAAAAAACAACATTGCTTACTTCCACACCCTTTTATTATTTGTTGGTTTTGACAAAAGACTTTTTTATTGGCTCAATAATGCTAGACATACGAATGAGGGGAGTTATGGTAGCACTTTACTCCTAATTGAATTTCTATTATTTATTCGTGAGCCAAATCATAGGAAGTGTTATTAGAACATAAATGAACACCTTACCATTTTATCATGTCTACACACAGAGTGCCTATAGCGACAATGAGTCGTTATATGGACTAAAAAGATTATTTTAATCCGATATGAGATCGCCCAAGTTTTGCCAAGAATGTTTTAATGTTTATGTTTTAAAGTTTGAATGGGTGGATGATGAGTGGCAACATAGGCAACGGATAGATTCGAGTGGAAGCAAGAAAGACAGGGAAAGAATAGTGTTCACAGTTTGGATTTTGTAGTCAGAAAAGCCTGCTAATTGCCCACCCACGGGTTGCATGTGCACGTGCTTTCCTCTTGAGTATTCACTTGAAATCTGCCTAATTAATTGGCCCATGTTTACTAATCTTATATTGATATTTGATAATATGACTAATTTGGGGTAATTCTTTGTTAGTTTGACGTTTTGATAAATCGAATTATATATCCACATTTTCAAGTGTTTGTTTGGTWGGCATAAATTACAAGTATTATTATGCAACTTCATACTCCCAAGTTTCAAATTTTTACAAATTAATAGACTCTGTTTTTTCTTTTTAAAATTAGTTCAATTTAGATCAATTTATTTAAGTTTGTTGCGTTCAGTTCAGTCAAATAAGAAAGAACATAACCTAACTTCCATTTTAGTGTCTAGTGTCCAATTCAGAAAGTACTTAGTTATATTAAGGCAATTTTAAATTTAATCGTTTAGTCGGATGGAGGAAAGAGGTTTAGAGCAGTGGCTTCAACCTCACCTTTGATCCTTGTCGTTAGAAGTTCGAATCCTCATACCCCCTACCCCTGTTTATGTACCTCGCTTTTGTGGCTCATTCGCACCAAAAAAATTATTAAGTCAGATATGGGCCGCTTATAGAGTTTTAGGGTTCTATATGATAGTTTCAATGATTTTAAATACTCCGTACTTCGTAGTTATAATTATTATTATTATGCAATTGAAGATTTATAGCAGACATACAGAGTCAAAAAAAGAATAAAAATGGACCTAGTTTTAGCAGTTTTGAGTCCATTTTTCATCTTCAACCTTCATAAATCATAATTGCTCTCCTCTTCTTCATAGTAGCAGTTTAACCGGTCACGTAATAGATGCACTAATATTTTTGGTAATGCAGCTTGTAGTTCAAGCGTGACCACCACCTCCCCTGACTTCAACATGATGCAAATTGCCAACGGCACTTCTATCTACACCGCTAACAACTGCGTTATGTGCACTTGTGACGGAAGAAATAACTACACGTAAGTTGTTTTTTTCACATAATGACATAATGTAGATCATACCGTGATTATTCTGATATCCTTTACATAAAATTCAAGCAATATACTTATATACGGAGTACTAGATAGTCTATTACATTATTGATGGTAATTACTAATTAGCTTCGATGGATTCATGGTTTGTTTTTAGGCTGCAATGTCAACCCTCAGGACTCAAGGCAATAAACTGGGATACATGTCCTACAATGCGATGCTCTAACTCGAATATGTTGCTTGGTAACACGACTACTCCCTCGGACTGCAGTCGCTCAACTTGTGCCTATGCTGGTTACGACAGCAAACGTATTCTCACAACCGTTGATACTCAAAACACTTGCCCTGGTAATCTTCATCAATATAAATTACTCTGTCTAGAAAAGCACTTGATCGATCATATGCAATCATAAGCGYGTTCCTAATGTAGGTTAATTTGATTTATGCTTGACTAATTGTCTTAATGCTGTAATGCAACCTCAGGTTCGGATGACAACTCAAATCGAGCCCCAGAGACTCGTTGGAGGGGTTGGAGTTTGGCTATTGTTTTGGTCAGTCTTCAGGTGTTCGTGCTCCAGAGATTTCTATGATTGGCGTATATAATATATATAATATACTATAATTATATATATAATATACTAATATATATATATATAATACATATATTAATATATATCTAGGGATTTATTATTTTCGGTATAAATTATTTTTCGTGATAAGAAGAAATCTATCTTTTTTTAATCCAAAAATAAATTAATAAAATAAATTAAGATAATTAAAATTTAAACTAGCTAATGAGGTGGCACGGAAAAATCCTGCCCACGTGTTCCTTCAAATATTGGCAAATGATCCACGGCAACGCCACCGTTTTTATTATTCCGAACAAACGGGCAGGAGAACCGACTGTCTACATGAACAGTTAGAGGAACGCCTGAGCAGGATGGTGACAAGTGTCACCCACCAGTGTTCCTTGGTTTGAGGGATGCTAAAATACCCCGAAAAACCAAGGGGAAACACACACAATTTTTCATGGCAATTTTATTGCATAACCTCCACTACTAGAGAGAACCTCCTTCTCGTTCTGCTCGCACTTTTTATTCCTAAACTCCATTACTTACTAGCATCGGAAGGGAGATAATCCAAATAGGATATTTCCTTTTGTGAGGTGCCCAGAACCCTCAGTTTCCGAGCCCAAGAGGTCGAAGGAAGCTAGGAAACATTCCACGTTGCAAGTAGGAAGAGTCAGCTCTCCATGGACGCGTCGCATGACGCGAAGCCCCACCCTTTCATCAACCCAAAAGCTGAGGGAAATAATTGTAAGCAGGCTACGCATCAACCAAATTCCTGCTACAAACACTAATTTTAAATCAGTAAAGGTTTACCCTTCCCTATATTTAAATTCCGCACTTCAGTTTCGAAAAAACAAAAAAAAAAAGAAAACGTGAGAAGAGTGAAAAAAACCACGAGCTACTCTGTGAAGTGGGCCCTGACTGCCGCGAAGTGCTCTTTTGTCCGGGGCGCGTGCGCCGCCTACTGCTTTGTTTCATCACAACGCCGACACCACCCCAAGCCGTCGCCTCTCTCGCTCCCCTCTTTCCTTCTTGTTTCCTCTGTCAATACTATGTTTTAATTGTTTGAATCTTGAAGTTTTATAATCAAATCGTTATACTAATGTTATAGTATAACTTTCATAA
>SNQN01007018.1:0-35404 GCA_008642245.1 Bassia scoparia
GAGTGTTGTCTCTAGACGGGGCTTTGCTTGTCACACGGAGTCTGCCGAGGACTAACATAAATTAAGAGCAGCTAAACAGAGTTTGATTCATTGCTAAGAGGCCAGTACGCCCATGACATGATGGCCACTTCGACTGCATGAACCTGTAAACTACTCCGATGGCGTTGCCTTAACAAAGTAGTTCTCAGTAGGCTAAAGAAGGAGAAAGAAGCCCTTGCTCAAGCCAAGGAACCCTCGATGCAGAGATGAGAATCGATTGTCAAGGAGAGGGTCCTCGAAGAGATTGGAGGCGGTAAGGTCTCGAACAAGGTGGCAGCCTTACAAGCAAATCTGCCGAGGCTGACCTTCATATGGGCTAAAGGAGTGACCGAGCAACGAAAGCTGAAGGAGAAGGTTTTGCGACCTACTCACCCTGAGCTCTCGCTGATCTCAAAGGTGGCCAAGCAGAAAAGCTAAGGCTCCAAGGCTTCAAGACATGCAGAAATGGTTGTCGCAAAGCTTGGTCTGAGCCTGCAGGGCGTCTGAACTTAATGTGCTTCAAGAGCGTATCGACAGTATAGCTTGACGAGGCCATTGCATCTGCTCGTAAGCTTTAAAGCCTCAGCAGAACGGTTCGGTCCATTCGAAACCTCCCTCTCCAGATTATAAAATGCAATGCCTTGGAGTTTTTGAGTCCAGGTCTGAGAAAGAAGGAAAGCCGAAGGCTCTGGATCGTCCATCAGAAGATGATGGGTGATATGTGCGCCGTTTCTTTTATATCAGCCTAAAGGGTGATGCACCAAGCAATCTCAAGAAGTTCGAAGAGCTAAGGCAAGGACTTCGGTGGCTGGAAGAGAAGGAGTCGACAGTTGACAACTAAATGCTTTTCTGATGTCTTCTAATGTATTTTTTGATAACAATTTCTTGTTTCCGTTTGGTTGTTAACTGAATATTATTCACTTGCTGTATATCTTCTGTTGAAGTGTTTCTGTACAAGGTGGATGTTTTCGTTTTGTCATAAGACAAACAGAGTCACTGTTTGTCTTTGCTTTTAATGAATCTCATGTGTCTTGCTTCTGATTCGTTTATGACTTGTATGATTGCTTTACATTGCCAGGTATCGATTCTTTGCTTGTTGAAAATTTTCAAAAAAATGTTAATTCAACCTTATTCAATTACTAGGCACCTGTATCCAAATTTTTACAAGTGACGAAACATGTAAACAACTTTAGTCTCTTGAGTCTTATTGTAAATCCAAGATTAAATGATTTAAGAAATGTTGTGATTGATTAATATCCCATAAGGGGTGTTAAGTCAATTCAATATTCATATTTGATTTGCCCTGTAATTCTTGGATTATTTTTGTGTTCGCCTATAGCTTTGTGCAAACGCCCAGTTTATGTTCAATCGGGACAATGTGGAATTCTGTCGAAAATTCTCTTTCGTCATTATGATTATTATTCTTCTAATCGTTATTATCTGGTTATGTTCGAGAGCATTATGTCGACTTAAAATATTTTGAAAGAGTAAAATTTATTTCTATTCTCTCGACATTCGATCTCTTGTAATTTAAGGTCGAATCAGAAAACGTTTAATAATTGAGTTTATTTCTATTTTTAAGTTGGTAAATATTACATCTCTCAGATTTTCGATGTTTTAATTTATCGAATCTCACTAACTCTACCTTTGTCGAAGTGAAGTGAGGCTAAGGTTGTAAAATACCCATCTCCCGATCTCGACACATTTTATTGTGGACAGAATCAACAAAGTTTACCTTGAATCTTCTAATATTGATTGGTCTAAACCTTATAGGTGTTGAGTCAATCAATCAACTGATTGCCCTAACTTGGATATTTTGCCCTATCTGTTAAGGAATCTGTCGAAATGCCCAACAATAGGCCTTTCGAACTGCCTTTTAGGAGAAGACTTATGTTAATTGCCGCTATTATTTTATAAGGGTCTTTCGACTGTTTTTTTTTTGCTTTTTTAGGAGAAAGACTATTTTAATTGCCCTATTAATAAGGGTCTTTCGACTGGCTTTTAGGAAGATAAAGTACTTAATGTATAAATTGCCGCTATAATATAGGGTCGCTTTTCGACTGCTTTTTTAGGATGAAAGACTTTATTTTAATTGGCCTAGATATATAAGGGTCTTTCGACTGCTTTTAGTTAGTAGATAAGACTTATGTAAATTGACCCTAGAAATAACGGGTCCTTTCGGACTGCTTTTTAGGAGAAAGACTTACTGTCCATTTGCCGATCCTAAGGGTTGGGGACTTGAGATAGAAAATTAGAAGTAAATTGTCGATTCCTATTTATTTTAGAAGCTCGTTAGCTCGATTACTTATTATGTCTGCACATTACTTTCATAGTAAACATTTTGAAGAATTATCAGATGTTCCAAGGTTCTTGGTAATGTACTTGCCTTCCATGGTCTCAAATTCTTGAATGTGGCCTTCCCTTATAACTCGACAATTTTGTATGGTCCTTCCCAGTTGGGGGTAATTTCCCAATTTTCCTTAATGCGCCAACTGGTTCCCCATTATTTTCGCAAAACAGGTAACCCACCTTGAGTCTTGTCTCTGCCCGATACTTTTTGCTTGTTAATTTCCCGTGACATCCGTTATTCTTATAGAGCTGTTGTTCGGAGTATATGATCATTCCCTTGTTTCGGTATCCAGATCCAAGTTGTGGCCGCTAAGGTCAGACAAATTAGCCTCCTTCGTCATATAATGCATGACTTACTCAGTGTGGTGTCATAGTATCTTCAAGTAGGGAAGGACAGCTTCTGAACCTCATAGAACAAGGTATATAACTGTTCATTTCACCGTAGATCTTTCACTGTGGTGTCCGAATTGACCACAGCACATTAAATAATTCTTCAGTCCCATAGACCTTTTAGCATGGTCCAATTTTCTTCTTTTATGCTGAGACAATATAGTTTTGTTTGAATGCTTCGACCTGTTTCGTGTAGCCTGCGGATTGTGCAACAGAGGAAAGTGCCTTGCTATTCCAGCATCCTCCGAGCCATTCCGCTTTTTAGTTAGTACACCTTAATCACATGAGTGGCCATTGTCGGAGAGCTATAGACTGGGGCTTAACCCTCACTGGTGGAATTAATGTTTTCCAAAATAAAATTCTTAATATACTGAAGTATTGATGCCTTCTTTCATGCAGCTTCGACTCCATTAGTAAAGTAAGTCGAGCAGCGACTTATAGACAATATTCTTTCCGCTGCCTTTTCCTGAAGCTTAGGGATATGGTCTCAAAATGTCCATGCCCCATTTGGCGAATGGTAAGGGGTATATGCATGGCGTTAGACTCATTCGGTAGGTCGACGATGTATATTGGCGATGGATTTGACACTTAACACATTTCTTTACCAATGCTTGGCATTTTGCGAATCGAGGCCTAGAAATAAGCTCAGCTCGAAGAGCTTTCTGCAAGGCCTTAGCAGCCAACTGTGTGACCCATCATGATCCTCTGTACATCAGTCCAGTCACTCTGCACCTTTCTGGATTTTCACACATTTCCAACAACGGTGTGTACTATAGGAATTCTTTATATACATTTATCTCCCTCTCCAAAGAATAATACCAGGAATCTTCTAGCGCTTTGCCATATTTGACCTCCAATTGGGTCGGATGGGTAGAGTATCTAGTTCACTTCATTATTTTTTTTTTTTTTTATTTTTTTTAAACTTTTTAATTTTTTTTTTTTTTTTTTTTTTATATGCTCGACGAAGAATTCATACCAAGTGTTACTTTCCTGTCAATGAGTTTGACTCTCAAGATCATAAATGCTTCTTTGTTTGCTTAATCTTCCAAAAGACGTTCGATAGGGGTTCCCTCCGTTGCAGAGTGGCCCATTTAAGTAGAGATGCATTCTTCTGATTGTTCTTCTCTTTTTGAATCTAGGCAACTTTGTAGCATAAAAAGCATCTAATTCCCTTGATTTCCTGCCTTGAACGCATTTCATATACTTCAACATGTTCTGATCTCTGGCTGTCATACTTGCCCCATTTGACCTGGCTGATCGATCATTGAGAGTCGGACATGGCCTCAAGTCGGCGTGACCCTGCAGCTTGTCAATTGTTAATTTCCTACGATCAAAGGCTTCCATATTCGCGTCGTTGTTGTAGCCTGAATAGTTTAAAACTCAATCGCATACTGTCGTAAACATCACTCTCGTGGAGAGCGATAACTGAATTACCTGCCCCACAAGCCTATCCTGCGGGTGGGTTGTGTTATGCTGACCCATCAAACGCATTTACCTTCAGACATTCGTACTCTTCTGGCTGAGGCTTGGTTAGGGTTTTCGTTGGTTTAGCTCGGATCGATAAATTCAGCCAGCTTGCCCATGATTGCCTTCTGTGGCTCATAATGTAAGTAATAACCATTCAATATCCAGATGGCCCATTTCAGCATCCTACCGAAGACTCCATCGAGTAAGAGAGTCTTTTGATTCGGTTGTATCTGTATTAACACCACTAATTTTATTGGGCGAGCTAAGTAAGGTCGATAAGCTTCGCCTGATCTTGCCTTATAGCAAGGCAAGCTCCGAAATTTTCTTGGGGTGGGGTATCGAATTTCAGGCACTTTGTAATAACGATTTGTGCTGATAATTATATCAGGGAGTTGAGCAAACTCCCCTTTCGGCTACCAAAACAGCAGAAACAGCATGTTAGAGCAACATCAAGGGTAACATGATAAGGGTCTCCCCCAACTGAGGACTTACCATGACGGAGGGAGGGTATAGAATGATAGTTCGCTGATTTTGGCGAGACTTCCGTAATGCTTACAAGGGGTCCATTCGAACTTTAACGTTCTTTTTTATTGCTCCTGAAAAAGGGTTGACATTTTATCTCCCTGACTTCGAGAGGAATCTTGGCCTAAACAGTCCAAACATCTCTGTCATAACTTCTGGACCCCTTCAAGCTTCTGGGTGAAGTCATGTCCGAGCATATGGCTGCACTCTTATTGGATTTGCTCAATACCGTTCTCTCGTCATCCATAGTATCCCAAGAATTTTCCAGAGGTTTAACTCCAAATATGCACTTCTTATGGGTTTAATTTCATCTGAAGTGTCGAAGCGGTTCAAAGTCCTTCAAGTCCGAAAGATGGTTCATCTAGCTAGGCTTGTTTTTTGATGATCATGTCATACAATTACGCTTCGAATTCCGACAATCTGCTTGAAAGACTGCTAACCAACCTTTGAAACGTGAGCAGGGGCGTTCGTAGGCTGAAAGGCATGACTTATAGAATACAGCCATTGTCCCGTCACAATGCAGTTTTATCTTGGTCTTCGACCTTCAATGAATTGATGAAACCCCGAGAAGGCATCAAAAAGCCATTACGTTGGTTGTCACAACAGTGGATCGACCAGATATCTTCTTGTGAAGAGGAAAATGGATCCTTTGGCATGCTTGTTGAGATCACTTGAATCTACACACATGCGCCAGGTTCCGTTTGGCTTGGGAATAAAACACATCTTCCACGACATCGGGGGTAGTTGCATTCCCTGATGAAGACCAAGCCTCCAAGAATTTTTTTCACATTCCTCATACAGCTCGCTTGCTCTCACATGGACTCAGAGTTCTCTTTTTCTGCTACAGGCTTGGTAAGGGGGTCGACCTTACAGAGCATGCTGGGCTAATCGACGATGAATTCCTAGCATCTCTTTCGACGGAGAAAGCAAACATCTTGAAACTTCCGACAAGCAATGTCTGATCTCCTGACTCAAGGAGGAGGTCGATTGATTCCAACCCTATGTCTCACATTAAACGGTTAGCTGGATCAAGGACATATTCTTCAGATTGCAGCTGAAGTCTTTGGCTTTGAAGCAGCTAAGTATAACCATGAATAGCCATTGCTTCTTGGTGAAGCCATGCCCATACTATTACTCTCCTGATTTTTCCTTTTTCTGGAAGTGTGAAGCATACACATTTTCGTCCTTCCTCCCCCGAGCACAAGGCTGAGAGTGGTATAGATAACTCTCTAGCCGATTGTCTGGTCCCGTGAAATCGATACCAATGTCTTCCTTGTCATACAGACAAACGTGAGGGCATGAGATGGTTACGATCACTGGATTTGGATACATTGAGTTTGGTCGACCCAAATAATGTTATAGGCGGTGAGGCCTCTTACCACTAAGAATTTAACTCGCAATGTCTGCATGTGTCACGGTTGCCAACCATACTGGGAGGTGAACGATTCCTACAGGTGAATCACTCCCCTCCAAATCCAATATGCGGATGAGTATGCCTTTACAAGGTCATCATCATTGTACTTCAGTCTGGTAAGACAATCCCAACTTAGATATCAGACGAGCTACCAGTATCATAAGATTCGTCTCACTTCATGTTGCCACTTCATCTCCACTAACAAGTGATCATCGTGGGCAGTCCGAATGGATCCTGATCCTTCGATCATATTAGAACCTCCGGAAAGGTCTCGTCAGCCTGACAGGTGAATCTTCAGCACCTTTAGACTTCTATAATAGTCTTTACTGCCTCTGATGGTTGGTCCACGCGGAAGACAAGCCACCAGCAATCATGTGGCATACTTCAGTGTCGGTGTCACCATCATCTCCCTTGGCCTCGTCCCCTTGGCTTTTAACTTGGCCTTTGATTAGATGGGCGGGATTTTGCCCTGTATGCCAAATCTTCTAGCTGTTTCCTCAAACATGACAGGATATTGGCATAAATGCCCAATATCCTGATGGTACTTACAGTACTTAATTCTTGTCTCGAAACTTCTTTTCTGTTTTCATTGGTGGTGGAACCTCAATTTCCACCTGTGTCCTTCATCTCCTTATAAATCTGAAAGAGGTCTTCGTAAATTCATACTTGGGACCGCATATACTTTCCACTTTCGCATTCTGGCTCTCGACTTAAATCGGATAGACAGGTACTGCTGCTTTCGTCGGTCTCTTCTCCCCCTTGGGCCTTGCTTTGACTAGCCTTGTGGGAGGAACCGCCAGAGGGCTTGGGCGAATGATTCTGGTGATGCTTCACCTCTCGCCGATCACTTCTCGATACTGAGCAAACTTCCTCAGCTCGAATGTGATCCTCAGCCTCTCGTAGGGCACTCTTTAGATCCGAGCAACCCTTTTTCACGATTTCAAACTTGAAATCAGAATCATCATGAAGACCTCGAATAAAGCTATCAAAAACAACATCCTGGGACAGACCRTGGATCTGAAGAGCTTCGTGGTTGAACCTCTTGACATAGCTTCGCAGCGACTCACCGTTTCGCTGTTTAATCTGAGCTAAGTGTATGTTGCACTTCTTTTCTTGGCGATTAGCCATGAAATGATGAGAGAAGATCATAGATAATTCAGTAAAATTGTGGATGGACCCAGAGGGAAGCCCATTAAACCACTTTTAAGCTATGCCTGATAGCGTTGCTGGAAAAAATCGACACCATGTGGCATCGTCTGCTGGCGTGGTAAGCATCAAATGCTTATACATGGCCAAGTGATCATCAGGATCTGTCGTTCCGTCATACGATGCTATCGTCGGGAACATAATCTTTGGCTTAGGAGCCAATGTAATAGATGCGGAGAGAGGTGAGTGTTGAGTAAGAGCAAGATTTCGAAGCCTTTCCAGATCGGATGGCTGTTTAATGCCTAAACCATTGGCAGTGTAGGTTGCTGGCAGGTGACCCTGAGACAAAGGGTTACCCCCAATGTCGAATCGTTGCTTTTCTCCCCCTAGTGTATTATATAAATTCAAGAGATCAGGATCTCGAATGCTCTGATGAGGGCTCTCACCTCGAAACACTGATAAGGTTGGATCTTCCATAACAGGAGTTGACCAAGAGCCTGAGAACTGTGGACGGTTGAGTTGAGTGGAAGCTCTGACTTGTTTCTTAACTTCCAGCAACCAAGGGACGTCCATTTTTGAATTGTTGGCCTTCTTGGCCTCAATAAGCTGCCGAACATCATGGACCGGTAGCTTGGAAACATGCTGAGTGGGGCTAAAATGGGATTCTGCTGAATGAGAACGATGCGACTTTTCTTGCATCTGTGATTTCTTTGGATGGGGCGTTRGCCTATAAGGCTTAGTCGGAGGTTTAGTAGGTGGCTTGGCCACAGGCCGTGCCTTCTCAGTATTTGAAGGTTTGTTGGCAGGAGTAGGCTGTTTAATCGCCATAGTTTTCAGCTTGGGAATCGGAGGGGTGCTGGCCCCCTCGATTACCTGCTTACTTTTCCATTTTTCCAACTCCCCTTTGACCATCAATAACTCGGATTGCTTTGTCTGAGCTTGCTGCAAGTCCTGGACCATCTGATTTAGAGTCTTAACGCTCTCCAAGAGCTGACGCTGTGTGGCCAGATGTCCATCGTATTCCTGTTTGGAGATGTAGACTGTTGAATCGTCTACGGGCTCCTCATCGTGACCTCTATCTAGATCCTCATAATCATCCACCTCATCGGTGACGATTGGAGGGTCTGGATTGGCCTCAGTGTCAGCTCCGAAGACCCGAGTTCGTGTCGCTTCAACACTGTTATCCTGATCAGACATGACTAGACGCCTCCCCACAGACGGCGCCAAATGTTATTACAAGAGTAACGAGAGATATGATGTGGAATACAAGGGGTGATCAGGCTCTCCCTAGTCACGCTTGACGTGGAAATCGGAAGATTATGAATGAAACGTCGAGAGGTTGTGAAACCAGAAATGCTCTTGACCTATGGACCTCTGGACTGGATGGCTCTCGGCTGAATAGCCTCTGGACTGAATAGGCTCTGGACTGAATAGCCTCTGGACTCAATAGCCTTTGGACTGAATAGGCTCTGGACCGAAATAGCTCTCGACCACAGGGCTCTCGTGCAACCTGAAACAAAGGAGATAATCTATCGATTATCCCCCCTCCGATGCCTAAGTCAGACACTGATTGAATGAGGTAAAAAGTAAGAAAAGTGAGATCAGAGAATCTCCCTTTTTGGTGTAAGGAATGTCAGAGAATTGATCGATGTGAGGGGTCTAAAATGACGTAAATTGGGAACAGTGCAATAAATGGGGTATTTATACTGTTCTTTAAACAGTGGGCTTGGACTTAATTTACCATATGAGGCCCATGTTTAGGTTACTAGGGTTTCCCTTTTTAGGGTTAATTCCCTAAGTAGCCTCCATCATACATCAGTAAAATTTCTCTCATATGAGTAGATATTTGTACACGTGGCGTGATTTGAAGGGATACAAGTCATCCCTATTAACATGCTTACGTGGCCTTTTTTAAGGGCGCCACGTCACCCAAATCAGGTCTAAGTGACATCCAACTAGGATGCCACATCATTGCTCATTTCACCCATTTTTAGGTTCGATTTCCTGATCTTAATTTGGTAGTAATTTGGTTTTGTTGATTTGAAGTCTGTTTTTGTATTTTTTTAAATATTATTTAATTCAAATGTTCAATAAGCTGAATTTTGATTGTGATCATTCTCTTTCGGTTCAATGCCGAAAAGTAGTTTATGTCAATGAAAATTTCAGGTAAACTTTTCTAAATTTTCTGCTATTCATATGTAATGCTGTGTTATGAGCAATGCCCTTTGTTTAATTTTCTGTTTTCTAGTAAAATATTTTGAAGTATTTAAGATCCTTTGTTTATTCTCCACTTTGTTTAGACTTGATACAATTATGACTCAATGCTAGTTGGTTCACATGAATTTATGGCCTTTGTTAACATTTGTTTCTCTCTAAGATTCTTGTTTTATATAATTAAGTAAAGTACTATTATTAATTTTGGTGCATAGTGTCTAATCTACTGCATCTTTGAATTTTAAGTTCTAGGATTTTGGTGCAGCTGTTAGGGATCTTTCTACCTGTGACAAGCTTGATAGAGGCAACAAGTGTACATACACTTATTTGATGAATATTTTCTCTTTTGAACTTATCTTGGGTGACTAGAAAGTATCTATATGTCCATCTTGGTTCCTCAAGTATCATTTCATTAGGGTTTATCCTTACCATCAATAAGCGAGTAACAGAGAGCAGAGGAGTCACACAGGAATGGACTCCAATTTTACCGTGATTTTCTTGAGGCTTGGACTCATCTTACTCATGTACCATGCATTGTCATCTCACTTATTTTTCACATCGTTTGATATCAAATTTGCTCCTCACGTTGAGGTTTTTGGAGGCTAACTATTGAATCATAAAGCATGATAGTATGTTACTTCTATTTAATAGTGGTTGGGTTCCGTTTAGGGCTGAGTAAAACTATCTGAATATTCGAATATTCGATCTGCATTCGATCCGATTTTTTTGGATATCCGATTCGAAATTGGATTTCGGATCGGATATCCGATCCGAAAATTCGGATATCGGATACCAATTCAGATATTGATTTTCAAATTTTCGGATATACAATATCCGATAAAATCGGATATCGGATTTCGGATATCCGGGGGAATCGGATATTCGGTACTTTAACCTAAAATATTATTTCTTTTTCATGAAAAATTTAATATTTTATAATATATTTCTATAATTTTTAAAAAATATATTAGTCAAAATCAGATATTGGAAATCCGTAGTTCCGATTCGTAAATTTTCGGATATCGGATATCCGAAATATTTCGGATCGGATACGGATATCAGATATCCAGATTTTCGGATATCGGATATCCGATCCATGCTCAGGCCTAGTTTTGTTAGCATTAGGGATGTGTTTCTTTTGCTTTCGGGATGTTTGTTGTTGAGATTAAGGTATATATTTGTTGCTACTTATTTTTCAGATGAAATAATGTACAATAACTAAATATTTTATATGTTTCACACCAACTGTTTGATGAGATTCTTAGGATTTATTGAATTTTGTTGTTGTTTTTTCAACTCGGTCATCAAATATCTGCTCCCTCTTTGTTATTAAGCTTATGTCACTAAATTACCTGCAGTGCCTCCCCGCATGCATCTCAAGGCAGCCTCTCGGCTATGCTGCTACATAGGCTCTAATGCAGAGTGTAGTTGCTGTGTTGTAGCACAATCAGGTTAGCACAATCAGGTCTGACCTGATTAGCCCCCAAACCAGTAGCGTCAGAGCCCTTAAAATCCCCTTATCACACTCACGTCCTCCTGCTGATCAGGTCTTCTTTACTGTATTTTTTGTTGCCAAGTTTGTGCATTATTCCTACAATTTTGTGCGCAACCAATTACCAATTAAGTGGTTTGTACAATTTTTGGGTTTTATTCTTGCTGTTATTAGAGATATGTTCATGCTAATTGTTGTTTTTCGATCATTGATACCAGCTCATGTCATCACGTGTTTTGATATTTTTGTGCAATTGCAAATTGCATAATAATGCATGAATGTGACCTTAATTTATTCTTTTAATTTAATAGCATTGTGCTACATTCGTTTTTTTAGATGTCGCACTTTTACCAAAAAGCTCTCACATAAAAAGTACAAGTGGGACATAAAAAAAACGGAGGTTGTATATGTTATGATTTCCAATTACATTTTAGTGGTCATTCTAGCAGTTAGATGGGCTTAAATTTGTGTGGTCATGAGGATTTAGGTGAGCAGATAACTAAATTACTAGACCATTGCCCAAGCAATATATGCCCCCTGGATGTGTATAAGAGACAGACAGACAACTAAATAACTATATTATTTGTCCAAGCAATATATGCCCCCTGAGAATTATATATGTGTGATACGTATTATGTATCCCTACTCTTCGACATCCTACTCCTTATCAACAATTTGCAGTGTGTTGTGTTGTCTTCTGACATATTCTTGGGTTTTCTTACTTATATTATTATGTTTATGGTCTAATGGATGCTTCATGCTTGTATATTACTCCGTATATGGTATTTGATAAGTTAGGTGCATCCTCTTTTACAATCTTTGTATTATATGTCTAATATTTTTATGATTAATAGTTTATTTTGCACCGTGTGTTAGTGATTATAATTTATTAGTTTGTGCTCAGTAAAATTCAGTTTCACACATAAAACCAATAATAAACTTGGCTATGAAATAACTTATAATCTTTTTCTTATTTTGCAAAATTTGAATTGTTGAAACTTGATTTAGGTTCTTATTTTAGCTACTTTTTTAAGTAATTCAATATCTGAACCTGATAAAGTTTATGTTGATGAGATTTCTGTAATGAGTTTGAAATGAGCTATGAATCTAAGTCCAATGGATGAATCTTTGTAAGTAATTTAGCCCATTGCTTTTCTGAGAATTACTCTTTTGATGATGAAATTTAGATCTAAATTTGAAGGTTTTTTTAGATAACTACCTTACTTATACATTTTTTTTTTTTTTTGCAAAATACTACCTACATTAGAAAACCTTAGACATAACCACCTTAACTTTGCATAATTTTGCGTTTCTTTGCTGACCAAATTTCAGTTTAATTTTCCGGCATTGATTGTCCAATATGTTACTCAAAAGATTAACTTTAGTTTCAGACATGCTCCCACCTTCTACCTTTTTCTTCTTAATGTCTTCCAATTAGCTTACCAATTCATTGATTATAAAATGTGATTTATATTCTCAAATTTTCATTTTTTGACCTTACATTATTTTTTACAAGGTACACAATGATGCTTGTTGTGACTGGAGATGCTCCACTAAAAAATGAGTTTGGAATTCTAAAATCAAGCAAGCTTAGCTTTAGAGGACCTTAAATATTAATTACTAGCATTTAGTTTAGTTTTTTTTCGTAGTTCAACTTCTTTTAAAAACTTATCTCGCGGAACAATTTTATTCTAGTTGATTAATATCGTACTTTGTACAACACTTGTTATATAACATAATTTAGTATATATAATTACATTGTTTATTATCTTGTTTTGATTATCATTTATTGTTGTATGTAGTACGATATAAAAAATTGGCAATGAAAAGACGACGGTCTAAAAATTTATAGTTGTCATCATCGACATTTTTTTTTTTAAAAAAAAGTGATCTTATGAGAGTTTCAACACTTTTTTGGTGTCTGGCCAAAATAGTGTTGAGAGTTTTAACACTTTTTGGAGTTTAACAATATGCCAAAAAATGTGTTAAGAGTTTCAACACTTTTTGGTGTCCAAAAATGTGTTGAAAGTTTCAACACTTTTTAGTGTACTAAAATGTGTAGAAAATCTCAACACTTTTTGGTGTCTAAAAATGTGTTGAAAGTCTCAACACTTTACAGTGTCTAATAAAGTGTTGAGATTATCAACAATAAATAGTGCCTCATTATTTGTTGAAATTCGTCACACCCAAATTTTAGACACTATGGCTATGTGTTGAGAATTAACTAGTATTTAGCCCGTGCCAAGCACGGGTGATTTTTGTTTTTTTTTAACATTTCAAGGTTACAATTCTTACAACATAGTAGTGATAGTAGGTATGTATACTTTCATTAAGTTTGTAATTATATTTTAAAGACAATAGTTTAATGTAATTGTATTTTACTACACGTGTATGTATCTCTATTATATAAGCCAAGGGGGGAGGAAGATGGTGTCCCCCTTTGAAATGTCCACCATGCCCTTAATGATTTAAATTACAATTTATTATTAAAAAATTAATTATATAATTTTTTGCTTCCAATTTATTGCCAATTTTGCCAGAAATATAGAAAAATGTAAATGGTATTGTATTTGAAATTTCAAATAAGCACTAAACTAAAATTAGAGGATTTCCTTTTTCTATCGATTACTAAACAAGTTAACAATAAAAAAAAACATATATCAACATTTATAAAAAGAATTAAATGACAATATTTGATTAACATATTAACAGAAGAAATATGAAAATAAATTCATATTAATTAGTTACATTGTTATATGTTCTATGACAAATTTCAATGTTTATTATTATTCGGTAATCTATATTCTTTGAGGACATTTTTTTTGTAACATGACATTTTTTTTTGTCTTAATATGCTTCGTATTTGATTAACAAAGAATGAAACACTAAAAGAAATTAAAACCCAACGAATTATTAGCATGGATAAGAAGAAAAAAAAAACGAAAATTTATAGATTTTTTTAGGCGCACGCATCGCGTGCAAAAAATACTAGTAATGTTATAATGGAAGACACAAACTAAAGTATTCAAATTAAAGTGAATTTAGTTATACATTTAAGAGTTTCAAACTAAATATTTCACACAAATTTATATGCACGCATACATTTAAGTCCTTTAGGACCAATCTTTACTATACAAGTAAACTTCAATTAAAAGATCTAACTAATTAAACCTACAATTTAATGCAAATTAATATTACAATGTTAGGCTAAATAATTCTACATTTAGATTATTAGTAAATATTGATAGATTGTTTGTCTGCTTCAGCGATCACTGGTTATGTTGCCTTCTCCTAGTACCTGCAAGTAATTTTGAATTAAAGGCATCAATTTGGGCATGATTTAAAACTTAATTACCAAATATTTCGTAATTTTGAATTAAATGCATAATAATGTATCACAATCACTACCCAAAAAAGAATGCTAATCAAATAGAAATCAATTGTTATTGATTCCTAACACAAAATTACAACAGTATATATTCTCTTTAAATCCCTTAAAACCCTTTAGAAATCAATCTCGAACATGTTTTAAAGATTAACTTCAATGCTTATACAATAAACCATTAATTTATGTCTCTAAAACCTTAAAAACCATATTTTTCCATAGTTAAAAATTATTTGAATATGTACAATAAGTCTGGAAATTTGCTTTCATAATTTAAAATAATCAAATGACTCGARAATTCACACAACATGTTTTCTATAACGAATACAGGGCAGCTCACCAAATGTTTCATAATACATCAATTGCCTAATAATTTAGAAATGGACATCATCAATTAAACCTTTCAAACCTTCAAAACTTGTATAAAAATATATTKTTTTATGCTTCAATAAGTCATAGTGCCCTAATCAAAATCATGCTTTAAAACCAATAAAAGCAATTTTAGAATGCTTATAATTCAATTAATACTCTTTAAACAAATCTAAAAATAATATCATGGTAATTAGGGTTATAAATCATTCTGAAAATAACATCTTTAACATCAATTTTCGTGCCTAATATATTTAAATATTTTTAAGCCCGAAACATATTTCGCAATTGAAAATTGTCAATATGATGTATTAATTTATTAAAATACTAAAACTCTACGAAAATTTTTAAACATTTTCCACAAAGTGTATAACGGTATATAGAATATTCACACAAATTTTCATAAATTATTGATGAACATAAAAATAATGAAAAATCAAAAACCAAATCAACAACCCGAAACACAGTCAATGCGAAAACGAATTTATTAAAATAGTAAATCTACTTGAAAAAAAATCTAAAAATTATACACAAGGTGTATAATAATATGGAGATCACTCGTTAAGAATTTTCGTAAATTAATGACGAATAGAAGGTTAATTTAAAATCAAATACTAAAACTCACAATAATTCGTAAATTGATAAGTAAAAGGTTTTAGGTTTTTTTATATTTTGTACGAACTTCATTGATATACTTAAAATTTGAATAGACTTGTTGTTAACATAATCTTATCTAAATTAAAAATAATCAAGTTTATTGTTCATAGATCATAAAAATATAAATTAACTTTACATAAGAAATAAAGATAAATTAAAGACACATTAACTAAAAGAAATTATGATATAACAACTCACAAAAATAACTAAAACCATATATCAAGAATATGAGATAAATATCTAAATATAAAAAAATATACAAAGTGTAACTGGGAAAATGTAATGATTAGTAAATCAGTATTCAGGACCACTGTTACTTCAACATCACAAAATCATTTTTAAAAAAATTATAAATTTCAATAAAATAGATATAATTAAATTATCACTCTAATGAAGCATAATATAAAACATGTTAGCCAGTATCATCAGAGCCTTATCTCTCTAATGAACGCTAATTTAAACTAAAATATAGCCTTAAATAATTACTGACAACATAATTTGCCTTCTAATTTACACAAACAACATATTATTTTTTTGATTCAAACTTAAAAAAAAATTTTTCGATTTTGATATAGCTTTTTCTTTAAATAGAGAGTATAGGAAAACTTCTCATCATTTCACAACAAAAAACCTACAATGTGCAACACTAATTATCATCATAGATAAAAAAACTGCTTCTATAAAAATGTTTATCTCCTCATTTTCATAATACAGTGTAAATTGCAGAACTAGCCCATCTACACAAGGAAGAACACCAACGTAGAAAGACGATCCGACTAAAAGCAAACACGAATTATCCAAGCAACTTTACAACGAAGAAAAATTAAGACAAAAAGTAAAAGAATATTTCACAGCTACATGAAGTACTGGATGGGTCGAAAATCCACATTACATACACGACAAACAAAATAATAACTGTGTGATGACTCTTACCTTTCCTCTGGTCATAACATTTGCGTCTCTCACGTGAGATCTCTTTCGCACTTCTCTGAATATATCATTCTCATGTTGCCTCCCATATAGGATAAATTATGTAAGATCAAAGTCTGCTAAACACAATAATATACTTATTCCTATTCAATATCATCCACTCCTTTTTCTTCATCGTTTCTCATTTTTGTGTTAGTTTGTTTGAAATATAACACACTACTACATAAATATTAGTTTGATGGCATTGAACTGCGCTTCTCTCGAATCTCATTTTTAGCTTTGGTATCATATTGATAGTTATTTCAAAACATAGATGCTTCACAGGTTATTCTAATGCTTCTGTCTCAACCAAAATATATACTACTGTAATTTTTAATACAATTACACGTCTAGCACAAAATGAGACACAAAAGGTGCGATTTATATTTACTTGATATTACAATTAAAACAATACAAAAAAAGAAAAAAACCTCCGTCCTTGTGACAATAACGATGTTTAAATTCTATTAAAATGAATAAAACGTTCAAATTTTTAAATCAATAATATAAGTCACAATCTTTTAATACACAACTAAATCTACCATAAAAAAGCAATATTTATCTAAAGAAGAAGAAAATAAAATATCACTTTTTTTAAAAAAAATCAATCACATTCAAAAAATACTTAGTTTATAAAGTTTTTATTTAGAGTGAAAACCAAAAGCATATTACGCTTTCTGTTTACATTGACCGTAAACAACAAGATTTCGAGTTAAAAATGCAATTCTATTCCGAATTAGCTAAAGCATACTATGAAGCAAGAACGAAAAAGCGGGTGTGGTTCCAGAAAAATGGAAAATTTTCTGAATGAGAATATGAAACAACAGGGTTAATAGATAAAAGTGAACAGGAAAGGGGGAGAAGATAAAAAGGGTTGAACGCGACTCCGTAGCAAGAGTACAGGAAGCACAAGGAATAAGGTATGAATTAAGGAATTAAGTGCTCGTACGTTGTAAGCTTGTTACTATCTGGTTATGAGAGCAAGCTTCACATTAATGTTCAAAGCTCCGGGGAATCCTGGGGAAGCATTAGGAGGCGCAAGAGATAATGTTCGGTCCGTCTCATAAATGAAGTGACAAAATCATACGTGCAAAGTGTCCTAAATACTGAAGCCGCACATATAAAATAAGGCTTGTAGAAGTGAAAGTAGATTAAAGGATCGTCGCAGTACCCCAAAGGTTTCGAATGAGTCAGGAGCACGATGAGTGTAAGCCCGCACGATCCCGAACCGGGAAAAAAGAAGGAGCCCAAATGACCCAATAAAAAACGGGCGGAAAAAGTTAACACCGGGAGATAAACCCTGCCACACCTGAGGTTCACCAATCACAACAATTAATCCCAAGAATCCCCCGTTGAGGCCTGATATACCCCACTCGGCGCGTGCAGCCTTGCGCGGCAGCCAGCGAACAAGCCCCGATCGAGCGGACCCACCAGGAAACTGCAGAAACGGCCGCAACTCAAACAACAAAATGACCGAAAACCAAAGCGCGCCGAAACAAAGCCGACTCATAGTATCCGCACAAATTTTAGCCACGTGTCACTCCGTCACAGCGTGGAAAAAACATGTTATCGACAAGGAACCTGAAGTCCCTACCGTATGTTAGATTGGAAGTTGTGACAGCAACGAGACTATGATATTCAGAGTTTCTGGCTAGATGTAGCTGTTGATCTCCTGACTTAATGTGTACACCAAAAAACGCCTCAGGTGGATTCTAGCAAGGCTACTCTCCAACGCTTCTGGAACTTCGGAATTGACATGAAAAATCATTCAAGGAATAGTAGGTTGTCAAAACACAGGTCGAGAAGTTTGACATAGCAGATGTTATAAGACCATGTGAGATTAGAGAAATCTTGTTTTGACTCAGTTTTGGGTTCTAGGACCTTCGAGAATAGCAAGTATGTGCCAAAATTGAACTGTGAACAAGCAGTTGAGGGATGGAGGCTCGGACCATAGCTGGAACAATGCCGATCCACCAATATAGCTGTTCCGCATCTCATATACAATCATACCATGAGAAATTCTAACGCAGTGATGAATATGGGAGCCTTCTCAGTTACAACTTTGGACTTGCTACTAAGAGGGTACACAAAGTCGGACACCATTAAGAATTGAACCAAAGAAAAGTATCGTAATATTTATGGGCAAGCTCCGCTGAGTATGCGGGGACATTTAAATTCGTTTTTTTTTTTTTCATTATTTAAATTCATACTATTTTCGTGTTTGTTTTTTAGATCAACTTCTAACTGTTTTCTAACCTTTATAATTAGTGATCGTTTTTTCTATCCATATTTTCCTCTTTTCTTCTTTATATATAAGCAGAAAAGATACATTTAGGACGTTATAAAGTATTGCTGTTCCTCTGCGTGAAAGTCTAACTTCTGTCCAATGAGCTTTGTTTTTGATTTTCTTTGCTACTTCTTTTTATTTTTCAGATAAAATGATTTTTCGCTACTATCGGCAATGGATATATGATGTACTAGCTGGTCCCTCAATAAACACAGTATTATTGTTATCTCGACCTTATCGTGTTAAAAGGCTGCTCGAAAGGTAGATTTTTTTATAAGCTCCCTTTCTTAATTATTTTTTTTCATGAGTGAGCAATTAACTAGTCTGTCCTCGCTGAGAAGTCAGTTTTTTTCTATATGGTATCACTCGGATTCAGTTTATTATGTACCACCGATTACTCCGGTCTTCAGTGATTATTTAAGATTACGATCTATTAGCAGAGCAGTAAACCTGTCTATGGCACAAGAACCATCGTTGGTCATTCTTTAAGTAATGTGATGAAGGGATTAAAATCGTTTTACAAGAGCATTTCCCTTGAGCAATCTCTACTACGGTGTGTCATTTGGATTTTTCTTAAACGTTACCTTAGGCCTACTTATCCAGTCGCATCCTTCTGGTTTTATTCATTGTCAGATCATTCCTTATTGGTGAGCTATGTCATGTATTGCTTAGTGATTATAGTTTGTTCCACTACGAGCACTTTTTTGGTATATTCCCCGCATAAAATGGAATGCTATAGAACCACGCAATAACCGGATGAGATTTAAATGAGCCTTAGTTTATAGAGACCTTAGTGTGTGATTATGATTCTATGTGGCCTCAAGCTGTTTCAGAATTATATGTTAAATTTTTTCGTTTCTCTTTTTTCTATTTTTCTTTTTTTTTACTCGTTCTAATTATCTACTTTACATTCTTTCTATTAATTACATATTTCATCTACTTTATGGTTTATTGATTTTATTTTTTCCTAGTTAGCGCTGTTATTTTCTTGTTAGTCTTTTTACAAATATTTCTATTTCACCTTAGTTATACGCGCGGTAAAAATTCTCGTACTACTGTTTTGAGTGGTAACCTCTTATTATGTTTGGTTTTGGTCTTTTGTCTTCTTATTCTTTTAGTCTATTACTGCTTATCTTCCTTTTTTTGTTTTGGCCAGTTATCCTTTAGATCGTATTTCTGTTGTGCGACGTTTTTGTTATTTCCTTTTTACATGTTTTCTAGATCTCCATATCTTATTATGTTTTATTTCCATCCGTCTGAACTCTCTTTCCTTTTTTCGCCTCAATGTGTATTCTTTCTTTTAGTCTTCCTTTCGTTATTTTCAGAGGTATTTTCCGTTAGTTTTCTCAAAAAAAAGTGGCACCTCCATCAACAGCACCTTCAACCCTTCTGATCTGATTGGGAATTCATCTTTATGAATTTGACGCCAGAAAATGTATCAATGCACTATGGAAATTGGCTCTTTTGCCGTCCGCTGCGGCGCGGTCCCGCGTATCATACTCTACCAGTCGATTATTCTCGTTACATCTTAGTGTACATGGCTGGTATCTTGCTTGTCTACATAAATATAATGTCGTGAGTTTTTCGCCTAGTTTTCCTTTTTGTTATCGACGCATTGTTCTGCTGTATCTGACACGACTTTTCAGTGAGTGTTATCTTCATTTTCTGGCTATTTACCTTCTAAACATGTCAGGCTGAATCATCTTCTAAACCTTTTCGCGCCATTCAATAAGGTATAGTGAGATTAGCCGGGGTGATGTTTTTTTCATTAACATAGTTGACCTCACTTTTATGTAGGGACATCCGATCGTCACCCAGTGCAGAACATTAGTAAAAGAGCTAAGTGCCCGGGCAGATGGTTTTAGATCGGGGAGGGGAAGTTAAAACGATCACGAAGCGCAAGAGGGCGGCCAGATACGTGACAGGCAGATGAGTCGGCGTGTGGTGCAGATCAGGCATGATAGACGATGCACCATCGGCTAAAGGTAGAGATTGGTGCGGCCTGTCTCCCGCATTCATTCGGTCCCTCTCGATTTGAGGGTGAAATGTTATAAGCCCCACGGAATTTTACCTAGTAGTTGCAGATGCTCGTAATCAGCCGTGAATATTGCGCAAATTGGAGCATGCGAGGCTGGGATGATACTGTCTTTAGGCCATGTGATTGCATCTAAACCAATATAGCGTAAACGAAGAGTGAAGAGTCCCCTTGATTAGGTGTTGGCGATCGAAGTCCCGGCATAGGCAGAAAGAGATAGGGGACAAAGTATTAGCAACAAACCCGATAGACGGTAGCACGACAATGGACCAATCAGTTTCGTTAACATGACCATAGCCCTGTTTCGTCCACAAGCCAAATTCAACTTGTTCAGCTGTGAATGCTGTTATTGAGAGTTATGGACTGTACAGAGGACGCGCTTTACGGTGGGTGGTGTGTGCGGCTGCGGGCGATAATAGGATGTAGTATTCCCCTACGTGAATCAAAATCAGCCAGAGCTAACCTCAGCAAATGACCATATCGGCCTTCGCCACGCCTATATGGCTGAAGGGCGGCGAGGGTCCTCAGCTTCAGTTTGATGCTGTGATGGAGTTGATGTTTAGACACGAGTTGTGTCCGGATGTAGAATGCGAGGTGATAGGGGGGGAAACAGCATAGTTTCCGATTACAGGTGACAAGACAGGGAGCCGCGCTGATTGTGTTCAGTCGAAATTGAGTGATGGGTAAGATCGACCACGTAGACGCGGAGCTATTGAGTTATTCGATAGGCCAGATCGGGTTCACGGCCGCGAGACATTGTGCCGGAGATTTATATTAGGCCACGAGTTCGTCCAAGCTCAATTGTAATACGTGTGGGTGGAGCTGTGGGTTACGATTATCAGATCTCTTGTTTAACCCAATTTCGTCCGCATGTAGCGGGCCTGCACTTTTCACGGTCATCATTGTCGTCTTCTTAACTTCATCACATTGAATGCAAGAATTACACTTCCTTGATTTTTTTGAAAGCGACACTGCATTACGATCAGGTGGGTTTGCATAAATTAGTGTACAAGACGAAAAGACGTTCTGTTTTTTAATTGCGACTATCGATTCTTTAAATTATAGCGACTCGCGACTCACGCTTTGTTGTTTCAGGGTTCAATGATTTGAAGTAACTGTTAGTCTGTCAATTTTGAAAGACGAATCGAGACACCGGTGCGTCCTCGGACATGATTATCTGACTTAACTATGTTTAGATAGACTTTACACGCAGATTAAACTTTTCCGGTTTGTTCATTAAAAAAACATTAGTATATTACAGAGTGATGACTCAGAAAAATATATGATTAAAAGACTGAAACATTTAAGACGTTAACGGTATACATATGATAAGGGTGAGGACTATGTAATTCGATGTGTCTTCTTCACCTTGTCACTGCAATGAAGTTCAACTAGTGATTAGAGTACAAACTCACAGAAGTCGCTCCTTCTTGACACGGGTTAGTGAATTGCTTTTTAGTGTCCAGGGCAACACAGAACAGCCAGCCGCGTGTAGTTGGTATTACCTCACCAACTATGGATGAGTAGCATGGTAAATGAATCGTTGCTAGAGGTTGGATGCAGGAATGAGTAACAAGCATGATTCTTAATTGAAAGAGGACTGACAGGGCAAAAACCATGGAGACAATGGCAAACCTCTAAGAAAGAGGGCGACAAGGGAGAAGGGGGATAGATGCGCTCGGGGAGTAGGCTTGACTGTGCATTTACATAGTAATTAACAGCCATTAGAGCGCAGGTGGCTTCTACATTGAGCGATTTATGTGCGTGATAACCAACTTAGTTCTGGCAACTCGTACATAAGTTGCGAGAGAGCGACAGAAAGAGGATTCGGACAAAGAGATGGAGAAGGGAAAGATTTTTGCCGAAGTGGCAGTTAACTCTAATATATACCTGATTTCGCTGTATTGGAGTTCGAGGGAAATCGATGCTTGTATGCAATATGAAAGTCGAAGAGGGTGCTGGAGTATGCCTTAGATTGCCATGTACTTGGGTGCTTCTTGAAGGTCATGAGTCTGAAGTGTCTTAGTGAGATTGCCACTCTTGTGAAATTGTGAAGGTTCTGAGTCTTACGCGATTAGTGCGTAGTTATGAAAGTTTAGTGTAGTCCCGGAACCACTAGCACATGAGCCTAATGGGTGCTTACAGTATTTATCGCGCCAGCAAAACTTGAGGGTTTAGGAAAATAACCTGAAGTATAGTATTACGGTAAGGAAAACGGGCGTGATAAGTGGAGATGAGGGATCGAGCGTAGTTCGCAGGGTGCGGAGCGTAAGTCTCTACGTCATTGGCACCCAACGGTTAATACGCTTATCTATTTCTATTGACAGTTATTGTTGGCAAGTCTCGACACACTGCCCTAAACCGCATGCCACACGTAGAGCCCGAATTCAATATCGGTTTAGAGTTTCAATAATTTGCCAATTCGTGTAAGTAATATAAATTGTGGTTTTTATGGCAAGCTTGAGCGTAATTTGGTAATCGCAGTCATCTGGGACGTCGTTATACGCTCTGCAGGAGAATGCATACCTCATTTTCGCGTGAATTATCAGTCGCTCAGTGGTTGTGTAGTATGATTCTTACTCAAAAAACTCTACCAGACACCATCTGCAGACGGTACTATTTTGGATTTCTTCCGATATATCGTCCTACTCGTTGAGCTCTACGCACGTTCGATTCGACGCAACGCTAGATCCTGCTCTTTTCAAAGCAAGATTTCGTACTTGTCTAGAGGTACTCCAACGATATTATCGCGGATGATACATTTTAGTTCTGATTATTCACGTATCTCTTCTTCTGCAGTATATCTATCGTATTTAAACATTGCAAAATTCATAGAATAATATAGAAAAATCAGTAAAAATAATTTTAAAATACTTGTGAGCGGTCAGTCAAAAATATGACGACACATGATGGAACCAAAAGCATGAGAATCGCCAGCGATAACTTCGTTTGAAAACCTAGATTTGAGTTTATCGAGAAAACGCCGAAGGAAGTCTCGATGCTCTCGCTGTACAAACTCGACCTCCCCAACTATACTCCATAAGTTGGCGGAGTACGATTCGGTCATGCGTTCGTGATTATCCAGATTTGGTGGAAGTTGTCACAAAAAGCCATCTTTTTCGAGGTCTTGAATACGTAGACCGAGAGAGACGCTGTCAGGCGACGTATCTAATCTTGACGGCATTCTCTCTCTCTTGGGGAGAATTTTCAGGAGTTTGGTATAGACTTCGGTAATATTTGGCAAGGGCGGTATAACTGATTGTAATTCTTCGATGACTTGTGTCATTCCCACAATTCACGTTGGAAGTGCGAGTAGCGCGGCATTATACAACACATACAGCTTGCTGAGGTTTGGTCTTTGATATACAACTTAGAAAGATTATAACAAATATTCCGCTCTTCTCTTCTATTAGTTACTCCCGGTAAGGTCGGCGCTGTGCGGGTCAGCACTTGCTCGCGAAGCATATGTTGGGCGATCCCTCGTTCGAATACAGCATGGTGATGTACCATGTCGGAACGGTGAGTTGATGATTTGATTTTTTTTTATACGCCATGTTAAAATTGTCTTTTATCGAGTGACATCTTACGTTCGCATGTGTCCTTTATTCGCAGTTGGCCAACAAGGCTTGATTACGTATAAGTGTGGGTGAACAGAAACAGGGAGGACCGCCTTATGGTTCGCAGGGCTTGAAGTTTCTTACTCGCTGCGAGATAGCGATGACGCGTAGAGAGTATCCCGAGGATTTTTGCATGCGGAAAAGAACGACAGGGGGGAGAGGTGCGGCTGACTTTCGATCAGGAGAGATATGATACGAACCTCTCAGGGAACTTTGTGGTAGAAAGCTGCCGTAGCCATAGATGTGGGCCCAAGAGTACAATACCGTGGTGGAAAAATGAATGTGGCATGTCTAATTACACGACTGGGCGAACATACCGAAAAATCTGGAGATTGTTTAGTGGGGATTGTGGCGCCCGCGTTGTCGACAGACGCTGTGGTATCACAACTACGTTGGCTAGTGACCGTTGGTTTTCGACAGCGATTGTAGAGGACTCGAGACGAGCCCACATACATGTACCTGGCCTGCGATGACTGGTCGTGGTGACTAAGTGGAGTGATGAAAGGCTGGAATTTTCTCATGCGGACTTTCGGCTACTGTATAGGTATGTGGATTGTCCTCAAGCGTATTGCTGCGCGATAGAGTTAGTATGAAGAGGCTCGAGATGAGTGTGTGCGCACTAATAATATATGCTATGTCAGGGTGAAGTCAAGAAGAGGTGAGTCTCATTTGTAAAATGCTAGTGACAGCTGATGAGGCAGGTGGATGACGTTTATTAGTCACCACTGGTCGCTGAACTCGATCTATGTGATTCTAGACCCCGAGGTCTCGAGTGTCATCCAAATTTCTATAGAAAGAATACTGGAGTCCATACAGCCTACAGTATCCCCACTATCGTGTCGCAGTGAACGGACTTACGACTATAGGCTTGATCTCTTTTAGCTGTATAAAATACAACTCAACAAATTAGAAACTGGTATCCACCGAAGAATAATGCACAATGAGATGTTCATCACTCCGGGCTCTTGCGGATGGGGCCCTACTAAGAGAGGAGATGAGCGAACTTTAGACGGGTTATCAAATTCTCCAATGTCACCAATGTGCGACTATTTTTATCACATGATCCACACCGCACGAAACGTAATAGGGTAGAGAGCAAGGATTCTTACCATGGGATCGTGCGGAAGGGCGGAAGGTGTCGGTAACGGGGTGAACGTTGAGGTCGAAACCCGTTGTGTGTTCATTAGAGAGAGTCAGGAGGGGATTGGGATTGAGTTTCTCTGCCACTCTATTTAAAAGTGGTTGATTTAACAATTGTGTGGATTAACCAAGAACTCAGGTAAAGTGGAGCGCATAGTAGAATACAGACGTAGCTGACTACATATATGGATTCTGAGACGTATAGCAATATAGCGACACTGCTTCATTCGACATGGGTGAATTGCAGATCGAAAGGAGATTCCATTCTTGGCTGCAGCAAGCTGGGTGTCGCCACGAGCGGTTTGTTGATCTTGATATTGGTGAATGCATGATATTGTGTTTTCATGGAGACGTATAGATATTGAGAAGTGAATCTAGCACTATTGGAAGCGCTGTCGTTTGGTAGTTTCGAGCCCCTTCTGTTGTTCCGTCTGAAGAAACCGCGTTCCAAGCCCGTTTTGTTTATAAATGTCAATCCATTCGCCAGCCACAGTTTGAATTCTATCCTGAAAACTTAACAGTGCTGACATGACGACTCGCGTCTCGACAGAAGTCGACTAGGTGAGAAAGTGGCGCTGTCAACTATGATGAGGGTATAGTCTATATATAGACAGTTAGCTAGCCTCAGAAGTTTTTTGTAGCTTCGCCTCTGATGGTGTAGATACAGTGTCAGTTTCTCTGGCTAGGTGATAGAATCACCGCATCTTCCCGACCGTCTATCGTGTCTCCTCCTTGTGCACGGACGGAGCCGAATGATGGCGTTAGCGACGATGATTAGCACGTTGGTCTGTCGACGCAATGACATATACATGAGTCAATCGATTAGTTAGGAGTGAATGATTGAGTGCGATGGGATGAGGTAATTTCGCTAGCAAACTACTAGCTGTATACCCGATTGAAGAATGTGTATAGTCAATTTGAGGGCGAGTGACATTATCGATAGATTCGCAAAGCTCTTCGATGGGTGTGAGACTGACGTTGATATGTAGTAGACGACCGGGAGTTTTTGCATGACCTCGGTTTGTTTTCAGTTGATGGACTGATATGTCGAGTATTTGATTATGCCGGTTTTGCTGTAGCGTTGCTTAGCGACGGTTGCTGATGGTCAGTTCTCAGAACTCTAATTAACAGAGTTAATGTGTATAATCTTGTCTGTTCAGTAATTGTAAGTTTATTGAATTTCTCTTGTGTGAACGAATATCTAATGGTTTAGTATATATCATACGCTGTAGTTATTGCTTCAGTATATGAATTGCATAATGATGATTACCACTCACGTACTCCGGCACTCTCCGGAGTATTAAAAGCGTTACATATTTATACCCTGGCGTGGTTCGACATCGGTGTTGGAGCGCCATGCCATACCCTCGTCGTTGTGTGCGTCACGAAAAGAGCTAGACTGCGAGAGTGGCGGCAGTACGAGCGGTGCCGGCTCGAGCAGTCGCTAGTGAAGGTAGCAGCAGTCGAAAACCTGATGCTAGTTAGCACATGTCTTCCCAAGTCCCATTCGCTGAATACAAGCGCTCCTCATGGTCCACGCCTGCTGGAAACCGTCCAGCGCGCTCTTTGTCGCACCCACTGCCGGTTCGACATGCGTTCTGCTTCGAAGAACAATTCCGTAGTCGCGCATCATATCGAGTACCGCTGCCCGAGTCTCTGGCGAGAAGCTTAGTACGTCGTGTGACCCGCAATTTTTGCAAGTGCACGGTGGATATTACGACTTCTGGTTTTGCCTTGTCTTTACTTTCTTCTCTGCTGTACCGTCTAGTTGTTCAACGAACTCTTTGCTAATGGCTCGTCACCGTTTTCGTTTTTTGGTGCTCTCGTGTCTGGCATTGCTGTATGGCTAGCCCTCCTTCCAGTACGACCTTCTTCTTTTCAGCCTACTCTTATCCCTTATCGTTTTCTGTCCTCCACCGTTTGTGCCTTGCATCTCTACGGTGCCTTACTTCTACCGGTGCTTAACTCTATCGGTAGAGAGGCTTTATATTCATATCTCGTCGAGATGAACAACCTCGTAGTTCAATATACGTTTGTTCGCTGTCTATAAAATGACACCAGGCGTGCGCCTCGCGCTATACATAGGTAGTAACGGGGCTGCACATTCAAATCTTCTCCATCCATACACTCTTCGCAGGTTACTACCCATCGCCGGCTCTCCCGGAATTCTCTACTCAGTTCTTCTACTCATGACTGCAAGACTAGATATATTTGATGTGTCTACTGTGCAAAAGATTGTCTAATCTTCGTAATACCGCCACCCTCGTCAATTAATCACACAAGCGCTTCGCGTCACTCCAGTCCGTACATGGCAGCCACTATGACTACATAATGAGAGTCCCAGGACAAGTACCGCTGTCTCCACGATTTAGCTTCGTCTCAAGCTTACTTCACGTCCAAATAACTCACTTCCGCCTGAGCCCAATACCGATATTCATCAACGACACCCAAGTGCATGTCATGCGAAAATATCTGGTTGCGGGCGAACTCGGTCACCCGTCGAAAAAGAACAGGCGCTGGCGACAGAGAAGGCCTGTCTACGGTATACTACCCCCCCCCGTTAGTTCAGATTTTGACCGAACGTGGCTAATTGTGGTGGTGAACTCTTGTAATGATGTATTGCCTAACTATTTTACCGTATATTAACATATTGATTGAGATGCTTGTGCGCGTGTATCTAAAATAATAATCCTATTAACATAAATGTTTTAATATTTATTTTGGTTTTGCTGTTACAAATGATTTCCACAGCCAGATGTTGGTGGGATCCTATGTTCTGTAATGCACAAAGAGTTTTTTCGACAGCCTGGAGAATACACTGAGGATTTTCGCTAAGCGGATCACGAAGCCAGTAAAGTGTGGGCTGGGCATATGGAGGCGATGAACCGGATTGCCACAAATTATATTAAACTATCTCTTATAGATTTAAAAACACTCCTTAGCGTTATTTTAAAAATATATAATGCTCGCTTCGCCTTAACATTGAGTATTTCATCGCTCTTAAACTATTTAATTTCTCTATTTTATTGCTTCAGCAGCGACATAATATACATTCTGGAAAGGACCGGAACTTGGGGGCAAGCCAGGTCAGAACGTTTGAAGAAAAGGACTGGCTTGGCTCTGACCAGACCATCTTCTCGCGCCAGTACGTCTAGCAAAGCTGACGGCTCTCCGGCTCACTTCGGCTTCGTGCAAGATCAAAGAGCATCCGACTATAGAGCTCACGCCCAAAAGATTGAGGAGATTCCAAGGGCTAGGATAGAATTCACCACGAAGTCCACGAGAAGTGATTAGAAAGTCACGAGAAACACGAGCTAAATTAAAAGAGAGATGGCGACAAAAAACAAAGAGCCCGCGCGCCGCCGGGGGAGGACGACACCGAAGCTACTCGACCCCACGCAAGCCGCTCATCTCACTGCAGGATCCGTCTAATAATTCATCGGGCTAACATTGCGTATAGTCTAATCGTTCTTTAAGTATTGTAAGTTACAATACTACATGCGCTAAACTTTTATTCATCTACTTGGAAAATGTTTTTGGTATTGGCGCCTTAAGGAGAGTGTGACGAAAAGGTTTAGAGCCTAGAACCATGCTCTAATAGAGAGACTCATCCCGTTCGCCGACTCCACGTTTTAAGTGAAAATCTCACGCAGAGGCAACCGGCAACCGACATTAAAGAGTTACACAGAAAACTGGACCCCGGAAAAGTAGGCGATGGTTGTCAAACGCTGTCTTCTAATTAATATTTACATCTTATCTATAAGACCCTTTCTAGAGCGACGGCGCGAGTGGTCAGCCGTGCTTAACCAAAAGCTTGCAGAATCGAGCTAGCGAAATAATTGGGATGTTTCAGCTCTGTTCTGCATTGTTCGCCACTTCGTATATGTTCATAGCAGCCGGCCAAAGCATAGCCCACTCGCATCCGGAGAAGTTACCCACACTCTCCATCACGGCTTACAAGACAAAGGCCAATAAAGTCGCTCAACGATGGTTGACGAATGGATTCCTTTTTATATGGTTTCGTTTGATGATTCAGGAACGGGGAATTCGGTTATAAGCGTTCGACCGTATGCGTCCAAACGACAATTCGGAATATGCTTCTTAGCTATTACTTACTATAAGTAGCGCGGATGTTTAGCGGAAGAAATCCCATGGATCTAAGTCGGCTTACTACGAAAATGATTGTCTTAATAGATTAAGACCATGAATTCAAGCTTACTGAAGGGTAATAGAGGAGGATTGGGAGAAGTACTACTTGTAGAAGTGTAGTCTCTGACAAAACTCCAGAAAGAAAGATCAGCGGCACCAATTGACCAGGCTTTCTCCCGCTTCTTCGTGTAATTTGTTCGACGATGACCAAAGCTTTATCCTTATTACACCCGCGCCAGCTTCTGCTCGTGACTCTTAACGTAGGTCAATCCATCGACGTAGCACCTTCAAGTGGAGTGGATTTGAACGATTTGCATGAAGCTTAAAAGCTTGTAATAGTTACACTATCGGGCCGGTATGAAGTTAGGTTCGAAAAATACCTCTCCAAAAACGCCACTACAGTCAGATTGCCGCTTTCACGTCAGCCGATCTCTGAACCAGTTAGTCGTGTCTTAACGTGTACCATGCAAAGCTAGACCGCGGCCGTTAAGATGGCATGGAATGTTAAAATTCAATAGCTTTTAAAGCTACATGTAATAGGTTTTGAGCATCATGTAGGAAAGTTTAGCTTTGAACCCCACAAAACGCCGAGGAAATGCAACCTTTACGTCAACACTCGGAAATCTTAGTCTGCTGTCTTTCAGTGTCCAATCGGAACATGCTAAGAAAGCTATAAGTGGATAATTTAGACAATGACATGAGAGCTCTCTAAGTCAGATGTCTATAACGCGACTGTTGCAATGCGATAGAGAGATATAGCTTGACACCGCCACAGAACAACCATGCCCTTAACAATATGATTAGCTCTCAGCCCAAAAAAAACGAACACTTTGATTGTCGTAGCGTGTCCTCTAAAACACCTCGGATCAGAATTAACTACATCGAACGCAGAGCGTAGCGAGCTTAAGCTGGTCAAGAAAAATTTGAACCGAAAGATAGAAGTATGCAGATTAACAAGCCCAGGATTAAGCGACAATCGATAAACTAATGCTGGCCAGGGATCCCTCAACTCTTTATATAGACGTGATGCTTGTATAGAGGCGACAGTGAAAGATTGAATAGGATAGAAGGAGTCAGCCTTTCAAGCTGAGTCTATTACCCTCAAAACCAAGATAGACGGCACTTGACATAACCCGCAACGAATGACCGCGAAAAAGTACAGTTGATACACGACCGGAGGTCACAGGAAAGCTGGCGATACTCCGAACTTCGAATGAGTACGCGTAGAACGCACGCGACCCAAAGCAGTTTTGACGGCATTGTAGATCAGTGTTCTACGTCAATTCTTCAGACTTTTGTAATTTAGGCCACAGACGAGCATTCATTGCTGATCCAGATACCCATGTCGCACCGAGAAAGCTTATAAATGTGGAACCGACGTAGGCTGTTGTGCATAGTAAAGAAAATTTGACTGGCCGATAGATAATGGAGCTTTATAAAGGTTGTTTTCGAGCTCGGTTTTCAATCGCGAAATACATATCGTTGAGAATATAGGCTTAGAGGTTATTCGGCATATGAACATCCAACCACAAACTCAAGGGGCCACGCCGCCACCGCTGACCTATATTCACGCTCAAACTGGGAATGGTGTGCGCATAGCTCAACTTAACCGCTGGTCCAATCAAGACGGCTAGGAAGAGTATAGTGGAATAATTTTAGGACGCACTCATAGAGCTTTAAAGAGCTGGAAGTTGTCGGAATTAGGTGTTATGGTTCTATCTACGTTAAGTTAAGTTAGACTTGAAATACGCTCCAGAAGAAACATAGCCTCGCGCTCTAGATGACTCATTTTCACTGTGGCCTGGTTGTTGCTGCTGCATAACGTTCCGACAATTAGAGTTTCACACAGTGTGGTATGGTTGTTGCGGGGAGCTCTGCAATCGATGTACACCTCGGAAGTGCAATGATAGGGATAGTCTTAACGCTGAGATGAAGCAGGTCGCACCACATATTTGACCTTAATCTCGATATACACTATTATCACGACGTGCGCCTACTCCTCTCAAATCGATTAGGCAACAATCGTGTGCTGTTTTCGTTAGATTGTATTGCGAATACATCAATATAGGAGTTAGCTATACCAGAAGGAGCACACACACAGACACACACTGCGCATAAATGACCTTCTCACGCCATACAACATAGACGAAGAAATATATTTCAGACTAGTCGTAGAGCGCATATAATCAGTTGGTTGATAGTATTCAAAACAGGCTCGAAAAGCCATATGAACGTAGAGCGGATTGAATGACTGTGTGACAACCGCATAAGGGGAGAATGAGTCTAAGTCATTTTACAGAAGATCTCTAATAGGACGGAGCGCTCTAACAATGAGAGATTATGATGGCAGATTGAGAGCAGGCCGGGGAGCGCCCAGGAAAGATGCCACAGCAATCATAGCAGCGCTGTGATTCGTTCTATAACGCACCTTCGCGAGATCTCGAATGGTACTACTCCGGCTGTGTTAGATTGACTCGCAACCGATCACACCTAGAAATGAGTTGGTCACATTAAAAAATCTTGCACAATGATTCAGGCTTGTAAAAGGTTGTAGTAGTCCTGTCGCCAAAGCGGACCGATGTAAATGTAGAGTCTGAATTATGTAGAAGTGTAAGCTTGCAAGACTTTACAAGAGAGATCGCCAAATAATACGCGCGCGCAAAGTCGCACACGCCTAGCCTGCGAATTCGGTACATGCGTTCCCAGCACTTGATCGAAAAATGGTATGGAGGGAATCACGTTAGTTGTCTAACTAACCCAGCGCCCGAGTCTAGCAGATCTCTATATTTTGTAGAGCACTAATAAGTATCTGCTATAGGACGAATCAAAAAATTTGAGACAATAGGAAATTAGAAATTATACGGGGCATGAGGGGTTGCAAGGCAATGATCATAGTCAGATAATCAATGCTGCATTTCCCTCAAACAAGGCGTCTCTCGCAATAAGCGATTAATGCAATTTAAAGCCTATAGGAAACATACTTCCACAGAAACCACGGCCCACAAAAGAGTGATTCCTTTCACGGGCCTGAAATCGCGAGTCTCAATTTGATTTGTCGTGTGTCCTTAAGAGCGTGTCGCAGATACAAAGTAGCCTAGAAGGAAGATTGCTAAGTGATCTAAGATTGAACATTGTAGCAAGAAGATCTCAGATCGGACCTTTAAAGAAATAATAAGACTTTTTGAAAGCCCAGTAAAGCATGTTTTAATAGGATTAGATGCTATAAACGTTGAGAGTTAAAACTAAGGTCTTTACTGCAACCCTACAATATCAGACCAATAAACGCGCAAAATGACCCTTTGACGCCCCGAATTTTGATTTGTCGTTTCCCCTTTATAAAGGTGTCACATAGCAAAGAGACGCGTATAGATAGCCCCTTTAGTGGGATGTTTAAGAATATGAATTCGTGATCCACTGAGATGAGCTGAATAACGCACTGCGCATTTTTATAGTAAGCACTGTCATTTTAAATTAGGGTTGGCGTTACTGTAGAAGTCGTACGGAGAAGAAAATTTAAAGACGTGCTGTGCAAATCCCAACATATAATAACGGTTCTGGTCCACAAACATGATCACGATATTCACGCCAACGAATTGGACATTTGAACGTGCTCTGCCTGCCCCTAAGTGAGTCTTAATAATAGATTGTGCTGTTCTATGTTGTTTGTTATTTTCTAATTACTAGAGCTAATTTTCAGTAGATCTGCTATAGTAAAACTAACTTCTATTAAGTGTCACGCTGCATTTAGCACTCGCACTTTCCAGGAAAACTCAATTAGGCAACCAGATATCGCATCTCCTGGCTGAGTGAGCAGTTCGACAGAGAGTAACGTGGCACTGCCCACAACCACGAAGCGATGCGCCAGGTGGCCGCTCTGTGCTCGTTTTAGCTCTGCGACAGGGCTAGGGCTCGCCTCTCTCCGGTTGAGTTATTGCCCCACATGGTGACGCTGTTCGGAGCGTGGTGCCAGTGGGCGCAAACACCAGATTGGCCCGAACAGATGATCGGGCCAGCGCTCTTCTGCCTTTCGGTTTGATGAACGTTCCTACAGTGACCAGACTCGCGCAATAAAGTCGTGCGTCGAGGAAAGCAGCCCCTGCGACATGTGCTTCTACGACGCCTAGATATGTACCCTAAGGGCGGATCATCATGCATTTCTCCTCCAAATGCTTCGGTGTTCCACGCGTTCAAGCATTACACAATTACTGAGGAATTGGTGCGTACGATGACCTACTCAACTGGAGGTTCAGCGGAGACGAGACCGCCGCTGGGACGCGAGGAGAAACGCAACCGCTAGGCTTCATACAGAGACGAGCGTAAGCAGATCCTATCGCCGCGCTTTGCAACGTAGGGGCCGGGCGCGCGTTATCTAATGACCAGCAGCACGGAAAAGTGCTGGCGAGTCCACCAGTAGACCGTGTGGGCGCGTAGTCCAAACCGTGGAGCCGTGGTGAAACGTGTGTCGTCAAGCTTGCATACTGGCCATGGCCGGGTTTTGACTCATCCAACGCAGGCAAAATGTAGGTTCGCTCTCTGCTTTCTAGCTTCTCAGCATTGGGCACCCGAGGTTCCCGGATGCGAACAGCTCAGAAACTGGTGTAGGTATACCATGAAGCAGAAGACAGAGTACCGGCGGCGACACAAGGGGTGATTTACAGGCATGATGAAAGAAGTGGCCACTGCGTATCGTGACCCTCGACCAGCGCTAGGCTCACCCACATAAAAACGACGGACAACCACTCGTATAAGACTGGCGTTCCGCCCAGCATGTTGAGAATGGCCAGCGTGGGGTCCCAAACGTTAGGCCATCGGCAAGGCCACAGGTCGCCAGATCGAAGCGAGAGAATAGTAATATAACACAGAGTAACTCGCAGCAGGACTGACCGTCGTATGGTGCCGAAGCGATGAATGTGCGCAAGAAGCGGACACTTAACTAGACTGCTCTATCTCGATGGCGACTTCCATGTCTCCGCCATCCGCCAAATCGCCTTTCCTGGACTGCTTCTTCGCACGCGAGTCGCACCAGACAGATAGCCTAGTTCTGAGAGGCGGTGGCATGGTCCCTGGGCACCGATGATGTCAGGCCCACGCACATACTCGTAGCGTCAGGTGTGTTTTTACCGAGTTAGTGATAGTTTGTGGACTCTTACATTCTTTTCTCGGCTATCTTTTGTCCCCTTAGTCTTCTTTTCATTTTCAACTCTAACTGTACATATAAAAGGAGTGTATCACTTGATGTTAATCTTTCAATTTATAATGCACCTGCGTTAGAATTATACCTCTTAGTACATAACAAACTTTAATTTTATAGATTGCATATATATCCATTATAGTGTTTTGCCCTTAGGTCATTTTATGTTGTCATCAACTGTCTCGATTGTATGTCATTCAGGAAACACAACATATGTGAAAGATAGTAGCAGCTCGCATACTTGGAACCGACAAGCACTTTCTGAACGCATATACACCAAGAACGCCGAATGCTTAATTTTTTAGTCAGGAGCGAGGACTTAGGCTTAGACGATTGTCAAAGACTCTCAGGTGGTTGAATTCGCCCAGATGGTCGACTAGTGTGCAAGTATCCGGGCCTGGCATTCTATTATATGCGGAGGGAAAACCAATCAGAATTAGCGGACAGCGACCGTCAACGATTCAGGCGTACTCAGCTAGCATCAGCGGAAGAAATGATAACACAATACTGGGTCGTTTTTTATGTCGCCGAATTAGGCTCGTCCTAATCTGTCGTTTCCTCGGTTCCATTTTATTCTGGACGCGTGGTAGATT
>SNQN01007019.1:19667-35396 GCA_008642245.1 Bassia scoparia
CTCTTCTTAGCAGGCAAGGGCACAATTTCCCAAGTTTCATTTCTTTCAAGTGCTTCAATTTCCTCATTCATAGCCTGAATCCAATGTTGATGTTGCACAACATCTTTAAATCTAACTGGATCAATTTGCTCATTTATTTTGATCATGAAGGTTGTGAATTGTGGTTCTACTGATGCAGTAGTAATTTGAGCTATGAGAGCAGTTCCATCCTCATGTTGATTCACATTGTTTCTTCTGATTGTGTGCACATAATCATTCAACCATGCAGGTGGTTGTTATTGTCTGGATGATCTTCTCACAGCTGGTTGTGGATCAGGAGTTGTGAGCAATGGATTTCCTTGTGGGTTTTGTTCTGCATTTGCTTCCATAGTTTCTTCAGGCTCAGGGGCTTCATATTGTGGCACTGTTTCAGTGGCATCTTGATTGGGAGCTTCTTCATTTTCTGACAGAGTGATATCTTCAAAACATTGTGGTATTGGTTCTCTGTATTTGCCCAGGGATTGCCTTTTGTTGTAAGGRAAGATATTTTCCACAAATTTTACATCACTGGAGATGAACACATGCTGTGTGTCTAGTCTCATTACCCTATATCCTTTCTTATCTTGGGGGTATCCAAGGAATATGCTGGGTAATCCCCTGGGTTCCAACTTATCACCCTTTAGACTTAGATTATAAGCAAAGGTTAGACAACCAAATGCCCTGAGCTTACTATAATCTGGCTTCTTGCCAAATAATTTCTCAAAAGGTGTCACACCATTCAGAGCTTCACTTGGCAACCTATTTATGATGTAAGCTGCTGTTAATGCACAATCACCCCAGAATCTAAGTGATATACCAGCTTGAAATCTCAGAGCTCTTTTCATCTCAAGAATATTTCTGTGCCTTCTTTCAGCTCTACCATTCTGCTGTGGTCTATCCACACATGAGGTTTGGTGGATAATACCATATTCACTGTAAAACTGTTTGCATTTATCATCTGCAAACTCAAGGGCATTGTCTGATCTTATGATTTTCACCTGTGCATCAAATTGGTTTTTTTGCAAACATCACAAATTTTCTTATAACATCATATGCATCAGACTTTGCTTTCAATAAATGTATCCAAGTGGCTCTTGAATAATCATCTACAATTGTCAAGAAGAACCTGAAATTCCCTCTTGCAGGAACTCTGTATGGCCCCCATATGTCAATGTGAATTAATTCACAAACCTGCTTAGCATGAGAATTACTCTTGACATAAGGTTGTTTAGTAAACCTTGCCATAGGACATATGAGACACACATCTGTATTAGATACACAAGAGTAAGGCAAGCATTTAATCTTATTGATAACATTCAAAGGGGCATGTCCCAATCTGTTGTGTCACAAATTGCACTCATTAAGCTTTGTTGAGTCACACACAGCATTACACACTTTACTCACACATGGAGCAGAAACTTTCTTAGGGTTTTTCATTACACTACTACTTTGGTTACTTGATGATGTATTTCTCTCTTGATTCTTCTCTTCATAAGCTTTCAGCAGAAAAAGTCCTTTGTGCATCCTTCCAATGGCTTTAGTTTTGAGACTGGCACAGTCCTAAATCATGCACAACTCATTTTTAAATGACACACAGCAATTGTTATCCCTGGTTAACTTGCTCACAGAAAGAAGGTTGTATTTGAAATCTGGGACATACATCACATTCTTCAACATTACTCCATTTCCCAGATTCACACTTCCCACATAAGAAACAAAGGAAGTCTTTCCATTTGGCAAGGTAATTTTGGGCCTTTTATCAATTTTGACAGGATTAATCATGCTTTTAAGATTGGTGATCATATGGTGAGTAGRACCTGAGTCTATAATCCATGCATCACAATCATGCTCATATTTATTGCTCAAAGTCATACCTGCAAACCCTGTATCAATCTCTTCATCTGTGTCATATCCTTCCTTAGAAGTTGAGGTGGATGACAACAATTTCAGTAGCTGTTGACTTTGTTCAGAAGTAAGTCCCTTCACTTCATCCTGACACTCAGCATTTCCAGCAAATGGCCTYCCTTTGTTGTAGATTGGCTTACTTTTGCCATCACCCTCCTTTCCTTTGTTCWGCTTTTTATATTGTGGATGCCACTTTGGATATCCCAAGACCTTCCAGCACTTATCAGCTAGATGGCCTTTTCTTCCACACACAGTGCAAGTAGTCTTTTCACCAGRAGCTTCCTTGAATGTTCTCTCTTGCTTGATACCCTTGTTGCTTCCCTGATAGGGTTTTTGWTTTGCTGCAAGAGCAATAGCCTCCCCCTCAGATRTATCAYCACTGGTTATCTCCCTTTGAGCTTCCTCTTGTTGGATCATACCACATGCCTCCTCAACTGAGGGAAGTGGCAACTTCAGAAGGATCTGTGATCTCACACTTGTATACTCTTCATCCAAACCCATCAAGAATTGAAAGAGATTCATTTCCTCTCTCATGGCTGTTACTGCATTCATATATGCAGCCATTTCCTTGGTGAGTTCAGATATGGGTGGATACATGTTCAAGCCTTCAATCTCCTCCCACAYAGCACTTAATGCAGTGTAATAATCATTAACAGACCTTCCCCTTTTGTTTGAGATCATAGACCTCMTTGCAGAGTTTATACTTCCTTAATCCACTCACTTGAGAGAACCTGGTTTCAAGATTTTTCCAGATCTCTTGAGCAGATTTCATGAAGAGTATAGATCTCTTAATGGAGTCACTCACATTAGAGCTTATCCAAGAAATCACCATTCCATTGCAGGTTTCCCACTGTTCTTGCTTCATCTCATCTTCCTTGTCCTTTTGCARAGCTCCAGTCACAAAACCAAGTTTTCTCTTGGAGAGCAGGGCTAGCTCCATTTCTCTTCTCCATTCCTGTAGTTTGCCTGAATCCAGTAGCTTCTCTATGGATATAGAGCTCTGCCATCTGACGGATGCAAATACAGTGGACTCACAATGTCTTACAGCTTTGCCATGTTGTGTGAAGGGTATTAGGAGTTGAGATATGATTTGAGGATGAAAGATTGAATTTTTCGAATGAAAAGAAAGATTTTTGGTTGTTTAGCAACTTGGCTCTGATACCATGAGAGTGTGGTGATTTTTTTATCTAAGCTCTATTCTCTACTTTCATTCAATATGCAAAAACTGGCGTACAAAGGAAAATAACAAGGGAATATATACAGCTCAAAACCTAAGGAAAGGCTAGTAGTACACAGGTGGCCTCAGCTCATTGAAGAGAGCATGCTGCCAATATACATAAATGGATAGTAAACCAAGGACAGCTTTCACCACTATCACAATGCTCACCACTAACATCTGCACTGACACTGATGCATGCAGGACCACAACTAACTAACTAACCTTATCATTGCACTCACAGTGTTAATAAAACATTCTTAATGATAATTAAGCATACAGTGCTTATCATTTAGTGTAGAGAAGGGTTAAGAGTGTAAGGAGGAAGGTGTGCATGAGCTTGTTGCGAAGAAGAAGAAGCAAAGTGCAGCAGAGGGGCGGCGCGGGGATAGCATTGCAATGGTATGCCTTGATACTTGAGTTATGTTAGTGTGTTCAATCATCTTCATCTTCAATAATCACAAAGTGCGGTGGTGGGTTTTTCTCCGTCTTCGGGTTTCCCATGGTAAATCTTGACTAATCACTTGTTATAGCTTAGTTGTTATTTGCTAGCTTTTACATCTTTCAGTGATTGTTAGTTGACTAGGGGGTATCACGATTAGTTAGAAACACGAGCTTTTCGGTCCCAATATATCAAATTAGATTTGAAAATCTCAAAATCAAACATCAAATTATAAATTTTAACTAAAACAACGAAAAAAAGTAGGAATTACATACCTAAAATGTAATTAGTAAGAAGAGAGTAGCAAAGAATAGATGACATTTTGGTCTTGGCGCAGAGGCGAGGATAGAATACAACGGTAGCCCGGGTGACGAAAGCGCACCCCGAGACGAGACAGCAACGACAACAACGCAGTGAACAACGAGCAGCGAGTAGTGAGAAGCGACGTAGATGAATGGCGTGGTTTAGGTTTGAAGGGTGTCGGGTCTTAGAACGAATGTTGTGATGAATGTGGAAGATGAATGGCCGAAATTGCTCTTTTTTTACTAATGTTTTTTTTAAAACACTTATATTCATCTATTTATTAGTATAAATTAATATATTATGCATTGAAAAACATAAAATAAGCTATAGCATATTTGGCATTTCGTATCGTTTTTATTTCTAGTTCTTATATTTTTTAAATATTTTTATCTTTAATTGTTATATTTGACATGTCTTTTCAAGAACAACCCAAATTAGAAAAAACAACATCAATGTCAACAAGCTTAATTGGTGACAACTTATGAGCAAAAGAATTTTGCATATATAAATGACTGTTAAATTCTGTATAATAAATACATGAATAAATAAAAATTCATAGTCAAATAGGCGTATTAGTATCTCTCGAAAGATAGTAAAGTTGTGCTCTTCGTAGCAATTAGGTAAATAAGCTGATCTTTTAGTTAACATTAAAATCAGCTTATTTACTAAATTGCTATGTGAGACACTACTTTGATATCTTTTTCGAGAGATACTAATAAGCTGGTCTTCTATTTGAAAGTGCTCGTCAAATAGAAGGTAAACAAATGATTAGTTATATTAGCCAAACTAGACCATAGATACCTTATTTATCTCTCTCAATAATGGGAATTGACGAAGGAAAAACTCATATTGAATCTCTAAGAAACTAAGATATATAGAAACTGAATATCTCACTCCCAAAAGCTTCCCCTTCCCATTTCCCACCTTTAATATCCACACACCTTCACGGCTTCACCTGATAAAACCAGCAGAACAACACAAAAACCACCGAGTTTTGACACTATTACAACTCTTATCCATGAGATGAGGCATTAAACCTGCTAACTGTTTGTCGCGCCTAAACCAAAACATAATCAAAATTATTACAAAAAGTATCAGAAAATTCAAACATGTAAAGAGACTTAATAGCCACCTATAACAATTATACCCTCACTGTATACCGATCAGCTGAGGCATATTCTCATTCAATTTGGCAGTGCAAAAAGGAGATACGAACTCAGGAAACTTTGAGATCTCAACCAAGTGTTTGTGCAATGCCTGTGGTTTGGAAAAGAATGGTGAATGATCTGCCCCTTCAGACGCAATACTGTTCTGGTGGGGCAGCCTTCGTCATTTGTTCTTGTAAAGTCACAGGTATTGCATTGTCTTCTGAAGTTTTCTATGTAGAATCGTCGCACTGAACTATAGTTCTTATCTGAGAGACTAAGCTTTCTAAAACTGGCGCAAATGGTATTGGCCTCATTGACACAGATGCAGTTGCAACATCCTAAACCAAGAACAATTGCATTATAGGGTTACAACTGAAATGCATTTACTGAACAGCACAAAAAATATCAAATTTTGGAATCGATCTTTTATTTGTTCATAACATGTAGTTTGATGCCAAGAGATCTCCAGAAAATAAACAGGTAGACTGCCATACTTCAGAACTTGGAAACTAAGGAAAACAAACAGTCTGATACTCAAACAACCAGTAAGAACACTAAGAGATACATCTGAAGTCTTGGCTACATCCAAGTGTATAACAAAAACGACAGCTCAGTTGAATTGATTTCTTAACCACAAACATGTATAAATATATAAATGATAATATTCGAGAGAAATGTCAGACTTTTGTCTGTTTCTTTAGATTGTGCTAACACACATAGTTGCATGGACTCGTAGGTAAAATTTAGTAGCTAGAGTAAAGAATAGATAGGATAAAGACAAAAACATTTGTTGCATCTAATATGATATTTTCTAATAGGGTAAATGTCGCAAACTAAAGTAATGGGGAAGCATTTTATGCATTGATGTATGTACAGTGTGGCAGCAATATCTTAATCAACATTGAGCATGCCCGCAAGCTTCAGATCATTTGTTAGGAACGATGCTAGAATGCTCTTTGTAAATAAACATTCAGAGAGTCAAGTTTACCTTGGATGGGCACTGATTGAATAAACAACTCTTTCAACAAGGTTATCAAGATTAATAGCAGTTGGAGGATTAGTGTTTCCATTCGCATAAACGAAAATTTGGGCCTGCTTCATTAGATCCTTGGATTCCACCTGACGCAGACAAGATAACGTCGTCAGCTAATAATATCCCCTTGTTCTGTATTATTTAGTTACCAATCCACATGCCTCTCAGCTCTTCCTAGTGTATAGATGCTACAAGGCATGCAAAACCTAAGTATAAGAACATCTGAATGTGAACTACAAAAAATAAAATTTAATTAATTCCATCACAATAATGTTTCCGTACTTACAAGCCTCGTTATTTTCAATAAATCGGACAAAACCCAAGTTTTATTGTGCAGACACATCAAAATATCTCACCAACTTGCTTGAAGCAACAAAATTACCTCTGCAACAGCTTCAATCTAACTCTAACAGCCTGTTTGGTAGGTGTGTATATGATAGTAACGAAATCATACATGCTTCTTACCGAGGTAATAGAGCTCCAAGTTTCAATCCTTCACATGCAATACCCCTACAACCCCCCTAATCAGAAGATTCAGAACACCACCTCTAAAGTGATGGTAGATGTCAATATAACTCACAGTCTTATTTTATTGTCGGAATATCATTCCAACGGACACTATACAATCATGTATCACCATTAGCCAAACTAGATATTAGGCATTAGGCTATTCAAAAACTATCAAAATGTGACAGAATTAATTACTGGAAGTTTGCTAATGCAAAAAAATAACGAYACAATGAATGCCCTGATTCCTGATGCATATACGGCAAATCTTAACCCCAAATCACAGCAGAGCAGGCAGTAGCCCCTTGAGACACAGTAGAACATAAAGTTATGTGCATTGAACTAGAGTACTAGACAGTATCAAGCTTAGCGACCAATATGAGACAAGACATACTTGCTAATGCAAAAGAAGTGATGGCAACAAGAGCAAACCTGCTGTGAAAAGATATCTAGTGCACTTTGTCCATCGGTCAACATTGTTCCAGCAAGAAACACAGCTTTTGATATTTTGGTCGGAAACAATTCCATAGCGAATGATATGCAAGCTCCACCAAAATCATGACCCACCAAAATCACCTACAACACACACAAGGAGTAAATAGTACAATAGACTTAAACAACTTGGTATGGATTGGTGAATATAAGCATTGCATTGGCAACTGCAATTATACTGAACTCTTTCAGACAACATATTTCCAGTTGAAAGATCATATAAAGATAATCGGTGATTAGGCTACATACTGCAATCTATAATTGGAAGTATTTATAAAACATACAATATTTAACTCATTCAGCAGAAGACTTAACATCAACTACTTGTATATATGATATGAAATGTACAGAATATGAGTCGAATAAAGAAAGAACCTTCTCTCCATCAGCAAGTTTCTCGAGAAAATCAGTAAGTGGTTTCACATATWTTGAGAGACTCGTGATGCCATTGGTGTCCGATGAATGAATTCCAGAACCACATAAGTCTATGGCAGTAACCTTATATCCACTTTCTTCAAGCAGCGCAATGGTCTTATACCAACACCAAGCACCAAAACCACCCTCCATGAAAAGCACAAAATGACTATATCTAGCCATCTACCCCCTGGATCCTGTGGGAGAACAGTTTGAATTCAATAATAGTCAGAAATTTGTTTGATTCAAGTGGATGAACCTCTCGGAATAGTTATGTTTGATTCATGTTAGCCGACCTCACTTATCGGTTAAGGCTCTGATTGATTGATTGATGTATTAACATTTATATTCATTAGAGGTCTGACTAAACTGCAATTCAGTGAAGGAAAAACACACAAAAAGTCAGAATAAAACAATTATTTTCATCTCCATGAAAATGAACAGCAAAAGGAAGTGATCATCGTGGGCAACAATAATATGAAAGTACATCCCCAAATAACTGATCTAGATTCTACATGGCATCCACGCCGAAAGTAGGAACTTAGTTAAGGATTAAACATCCAGCCGAAACTTAGTTAAGGACATGGGTATAAGAGTCCAGGTAACATAGATTATACATGAAAAAAATACAAATTAAATATTTCACATGACTATAATTTTCATTCCTTAAAAGTAAGTCATAGTGAATAGAACGGAATACTGATGCAACTATTGTACTCCCTTCGTTCCATATTGTTTTGTCACTTTTTCAATTTGAATGTTTTATAATGATTTGTGCATTGTGCTTTAATTTCATTTTTGGACATATTTTTACTATTTTTTAATATGACGGGATCGACCACTTTCTCTTGCTTTCCCCATTTACACATTTTCTCCCCAATCTATTTTTTTTGCTTTTTGACCCAACTTCTCATTATAATAGATTATTCATAGTTTTTTTCACCAATAATAAATGCAAAAAACAATATGAAACGAAAGGAGTACGTAAAATGTAAGAAGTAAGTTATTTGTATATCTCCCTAAGGGGCCCGAACCACATCACAATCTGTCTCTCCTACTGACATGGACATCTTAATAAATGTATGAATCCCACCACCCTAAAAAACAATAAGAAAAAGAAACAACCACAAGGCCAGGCCACAACCGATGAAATATATAAATAAATAAAGTATATACCCATCCACATGCATGCAACCTTTGAAGATGGATCAACACCAAATAAAAATAAAGGATCATCATCAGACTTCAGACACCACACCGTTTATGGTATACCAACAAACACCTGGAAATGTAACAGTTAGCATTGGGACCATTCAACAATCTACACTTAATGTAGCCACTTTTTTTTTTTTTTTTCCCTCCTTTTCTGAATGCAAAGTAGACCCAACTAACATACTCCCTGCAGTCCTGTACTATGATGAAAAAGCTAGTTACAAAAGGATCTCTATGTCATATCACTCACTATCACTAAATCACTACTATCAATATCATCTTTCATATTATTCTCGGGACTAAAAGGAACAACCAATAGCATGTATACGGTTTTTTTTATAATATAAGAGTAACAAATTTTAACTTTACAAACATAATGTACTATTTCATTCAAATTAAATAAAAACGGAGGATATTTCCATAGAAGGGTGCCTATCAAATTAGCCAAATTCTTTGTAATTAGACATACCAAATTTGATCTGTCATTCTTTCTTCTACTTATAATAAGCTTAAAAAAAATTAAACAATTGTTAATTAATGATACTTTTAATCGAGCAATTATTTCAGGGTAAACAAACTATGTTGCACGGGGACGCCTGTTGACCGGCGTACGCGTCCCCGGTACAAAACGGGTCGGGACAGTTCGGGGACGCGTTGACTTTGGGGACGATCAAACAAATACGGGACATCTCGGGACGCGCGTGACATCACAGCCGTCCCCAAGGGCATTTTCGACCAAATTTTTTAAAAAAAATCAGCCTCATCTTTATTGGGGTTTGTCGAGTAAACCACATAACCAAAACAACTTAGGGTTCCACTTTTCTCTCTCTTCTTAACTCAATTCAACGGCGATCGAACGGCGACGGTGACGGAACGCGACGGCGACGGACGACGGTTGGTCTAGTTCTTCAGGCGATGGTCGGCGCGGTTCTCTTCGTAGTCTTCGACTCCTTTTGGTCTCTGTTCTGTTCGAGTGCTATGTTCTCTTCTCTGCTCTTTGCTGTGGCACTTCCAGATTTGTGTTATTTTCGTTTTCTTTTTCTTTTTTCCATTTTTGTGAACTGTTACTCTTAAGTTGTAATGGGCTTGTCCGTTTGTATGGATTGTTTATTTGGATTTTCTTGTAAACTTGTAATCAAATTTTTCTAATTCTTTCTAAGTTGGTTTGATACGTGACAATTCTTAGTGTTTTTAAAAAAAAATTAAATGTGGTGTTGTGTTTAACATTGGACTAAGTTATTTGTATTGTTATTTTATATTTTGTTAATATTTTTTTGGCAATAGTCTACTTTTAAAATAAAAATAAAAAATTGTTTGTCCCCAAAGCCGTTCCTGTACCCGGGAATTTTTGAAATTGTCGTTTTCCCATCCCCGTCCCCGTACCCGTCTCCGTGCAATTTGTTACTAACAAATTAACACATAACTCTAGCACAAGGGAAAATGAACAAGAGAAACAAATCACAACATTTTAGTAGAGTATAGTTAACTTCACAACTTTGGTTGCATATTGAGTAAATTCTAAACGTAATATCCCATTGAATACGCCAAATATGACCATTAAACTACAAACACAAAACAAAATTGAGCTTTCCAACTAATCAAATCACAACAAATTACACATTCCAACATTCAACTCTTGCTATAAAACACGCAAAAAAAAAAAAAATTCAGACAACTTGGCATTTGACTTGTATATAGCCGCAACTTTTGCCTCTTCCAAAGATCCAAAATCCCAAATCAGAACAAAATGCAAAAAAACACACAGAACAAAAACACACCCAATATTATAATAAGCAACAAAATATGGATGATGTCTTAGTTTAGGATGGCTTGTGTTGTTAGTAGTTGCGTACAATAATAAGTAACATCTTCAAATCATAATCTATGTATGATGTACAGCTTTGCTGCTCATTGGGGACCCAAAAAATAGAAATAAAAAATCAACAAAATTAAAAAAAAGTAAAAAGAAGAAAAAGAAAAACCTGATTAAGCAGTTGATGCGGGTGAAGCAGAGGATCAGTTAGAGAACGGGCACGAGTGCTGGAACTACGAGGCAAAGTGACGCCATTTTTGTTAGTTTTGTGTGGATATCGTAGCGAAGAAGATCGATCAAACGGCAATGACCCATTTTGAGTCTGTTGTTGAAGAATGATTGCTGCTGCTGCAAGAGCCTGTTGATGAAGAACAGGGTCTTCGAACTTGAAGTTATTATTATTAGTAGTAGTATTTTCCCGTCTTGACGATCGAACTCGCGACCARCGATTACTGATGCCACTCGCAGGAGCAGAGGTTGATCGATTGTAAAGTCGTTTCTGGTTCGGGTGATGTTTGCTTACATCATGGTATGATAAGCATGTGCATATGTTACCCATTAATAATGGAGATTTTTCTTTTTTTTTMGGGGGGAGGGGGGAATGTGATTAGTGCATGAATGTGTTAGAGATTATCAGTTGTATTTAGGAACGAACTAGAAGAAGAAAGTGGGGGGTAAAAATATTTCGATGGGTTTAAATTTGGTTAGTTTGGTTATGATTTGCATTTTCAAGTGTGGAAAAAGGGAAAGTTGTTTTGACTCTCATAAAGTCATAATCAATGAATCAACAAACGACATATCCGCAAACTTTGTTGCCGTCTTCAATTCTCATTTATTTATTTATTATTTATTTATTATTATTATTTATTTATTATTATTATTTATTTATTTATTTATTATATTATTTATTTATTTATTATTATTTATTTATTTATTTATTATTTATTTATTTATTTATTTATTTTATTTATTTATTTATTTATTATTTATTTATTTATTTATTTATTTATTCTTTTAATAAGAGACATATTTGGTTAAATGATTTCGCCCCTTCACAGTCATGCAAATCCGCACTCATCCCTCACATGAAAATATCTATAACATTGCTATCATGGTCTATTAAAAAAATGAGTCCGATTGTTTTGAGGAGGCGAAATCAGTTGTCATACTTAAGGCTTCTTTATTTTCAATGTGAACTCAATTAAAAAATAAGTTAAATTAAACAAACTGGTTGTCAAATATGAAACGTATTGCCATAAACTAGTTCCTTCTATATTACTATGCACAAAATTAATGCTATAATTTGCGTCTTAATACTCCCTCGTACGTATTACTTGAAACAATGAACTAGGTATTTTCTAGGCAAAATTTTTAATTATAGATAAAGGTATATATTAGAAATTGAAAGCAGAGAGAGAAAAGAATAAAGTAATGAATGGTAAAGATTAGGAAAAGTAAGAGAGAAAAAATGAATAAAATAATGAGTTGGTGTAAGATTAGGAAAAATAATAAGAGGAAAAGTATTGCGATAAGTGAATAAAGTAAAAAAAAGTTACTAAAATCGAAAAATAGGAATATGTTCAAAGTAATATTAACAAACCATTTATGAAAACTGATTCAAGTAATACTAACGGAGTAGTATGTATTTTTGAAGTATTACTGAAAATATATTAGTTGACTTTTGTCGACTAAACAATTGACATTATGTGCGTATACAAAAACCATCTTTGATCAAAATCTAACTCTACGATCAAACATATAAGCACAGAAAAGAAGAGATTTTGATAGCCAACGGCATCAGGACCAAACAAGTTAGACTCACCTAAAGAACATGATTCTTGAAGAAAAAGAAAATTCAAATATAAAGAAAAAAGCGCAAATAACTGCCAAGTATTGAATATAATAACCACCAAACTAATCCCGCGTGAGTCTCTTCCATAAGCACTATAAATATTGAGAGATCAAAGGCCCTTAACAAGAACAAACACATCAACATCAAGAACCAACTAACAACAACTTTCTTAGTTACACTTGACTTCTTAGCCCAAGTTCTATACAGTTTATAATAGTTAGTCTTAGCTAACCCTACCATGTATCTTTAGTCGAATACGTTCCTTTCCAATTGCGTACCTTGGAGGTAATCACTCTCCGTTGTAATATAGATGTAGTCTAAATCTATCGGTTAGTTTTAATGGAAAACTATTACATCTTTTATCAAATCTTGTTTGTTCATAACTTCAGTTTGATTTCACATTTTATGTTAATTTCCCAAGCTAAGTTAACGAGGTTATCCATTACAACTAGTAACTAGAGGGGCAGCCCCGTAACGAACCAAAAACAATATCAATTAGCTAGGTTTCTTACTGCTCCAAAATATCTCAGTTGACTGACATTGACTTTAAGAAGGAATGAAGACCAACTCCTATCATAATTCTAATATGGCGATCATACTCAAGCGCTAAAGGATAGAGGGAAATGATTCCAATATACAAGCTCAACAAAAAGGCCACAAGGAGTTAGTTTTTGAGGGAAGTAATGAATTCAAAGTTGAAGGCACCAAATAACCGCCAGACGCTCAATAACTACTAATAAACTACTATCCCACGATCTCACTCATAAGGCGCTATAAAAAGAAGGATAGAGCGAGTTGAATAAGAACAACAACAATAATGACAACATCTAGCAGTCTTTTTCTTCGCATTTAATGCTTCCTTAGTTACATCTGTCTTATTAGCCAAATTGTGTAACCATGGAGGAATCATTATTCCTTGTAATGCAGTTATAATCTCACTCCATTGGTTACTTTTAATAGAAGCTTTAACATCTTTTATCAAAATGTTTGTCCTAAAATTCAGCTCTCATTCCACACCATACATAATGTCCAAAGCTAACTACCTTTCTTATTTTTAGCCTTTGTTTACTTCCTACAGCCTATTACGTTAGCGATCATCCATTATAACCAAGAGTAACAGATTAGACAGCCCCCTAATGAACCAAAAAACAATATTGGGCATTGGACTTGTTGGTTGAAATGAAAATCTTCAACAGGTTTTTGGCGACCATAGTGGGAGAAAAAGATTGTACTTCATAAGTCCTTTTAAACCATGGCCCCAGGAGATCCACGTACTCGAAAAGTTGTAAAAAAAATATGTAAAAATTCCTTATGATGGTTGTGCTAAAATTTTGGTGAATTTTGAATTGTTTTCATAATTTATTTAATTATTGCCAAAATTAATTAAATTGTTGAAAATGCCAAAAATACTTAGAAAAAAATCAGAAAAATTCTACAAAAATGTTTAAAAATAAGTTAAAATTTATTTGAAAATTTAAACTTATTTTTTGTAGTACCACTATAGAAAAATAGACAAAAGCTGCACCTGAAATGCTACGGTTATGTAAAAAACCGCACTTTTGAGTGTTCAAAAAGCTGCGGTTATTTAAATAATCGCAGCTTTTTATACCCTATTAGAGTCCAAAAAAAATAGTAGAATCACAAAAGCTCGCGGTTTCCCTAAAAACCGCAGCTTTTGACTTTGTTTTTTTTAAAAAAAATTAAACTAAAATAACAAAACGTGGCATCTATCATATTGGACTCACATACACCTCTTAGAAGTTCCCGAAGTAACACAATACCATACGGTCCATATACCAACTCGGCCCTTTTAAATTATAAAACCCTAATTCTATCAAAGATCATCTAACCTACCGAGGCCTCACCACTTTTACAAAGGATTACGACATTGGAATAGTCATAGAGGACTATCTTCTTAACGAGACTATCAAATGGTAAAAAAAAAGTCAGTTCGGATTCCAGCCTTAGGATTGAGTCGGAGTGTCCCTCCACCGAGTCCTTTTTTCATGTCTTTTTTTTTTCCTTTTTCGAGTCTATGTCATTAGGATTAGGATTAATTTCTACATTTGACCTGTGTGTATTAAATTCATTTGAAATCAATAAAAATTCACTTTTTTCATTCTTTTTCTAACCTCTATATAGTTTGTAATATTAACTTTAACGGAACCAAGCTAACTGGAAGAGTGGATCTATGAATCAAGTTCACTAATGGACATTGCTAAGAAAGGCCATCTTTCTCAAACTCCACAAAAAATCATTCCTTTCCCGTTTCCTGTATTCATTCAATCCCTTGCAACCCTTTGATCCATAAACACTTTCAATAAGCCTATCTTTCTTTCCATACCCACATCTACCTAACCTTTGGGAATTCAAATGGTGCGTAGGAAAAAACATGTGCAAAAACAAGAATGTGCAAAAAAATGAAAAGAAAAAAAATGAAAAATCAAAATAAAAATTTCAAAGTACAAATTCAAGTTTGATTCAAGAATCCAAGTTCAAATGCAAAAATAAAAAAAGCACACTTCGCACCATGGGAGGCTACATTGGGAACTTTGAGCCTTTTCTCTTTTTTTCGTAACCCTTAACCATAGCCTCACATTACACCCACAAAAGCCCTCTCACATGAGGCATTGTACAAACAACGATCACAAGAACTACGATGGTCTATTTCCAAAAGGATACATAGGAAGCCTCTCCTCGAGGTCCGACTCAATACATAATACCATTCTGAAGTCCACTATTCTAATTAGTTTGATTCCATTAATGGTGGTAGTACAAATTCCACGCATAGAACTCGACATAGACTCGAGCTTGAACCAACATCATCTAGCCAACCGCATCAATTCCTCGTCTGCTCACCTCCATTCACAAATTCTAGCCTTTCCTTTTCTCGAACCTTTAGCCTATTCTTTCACACACCTTGAGGGACCCTCCTTAACTCTTCCTTAGGCTATCACATTACAACAGTCTCCTCGAAACATCACGTCAAAGCATCTCGTTCCTCACATAGGCGATCAACTCAAGTAATCGATTCTAGCAACTCCAWATATATCCTAAAACCTTATTAGTCCACAAGCTTGCCTTGACTTGCCTAACATCATCAACCCTTGCCCATGACACAAACCTCAACCTCGATCTAGCCAAGCAAYCTRACAAGCTTGGCAAAGATGGGGGCTCACCCACCAAATCTTCCCTRATCACCACAAACTAAGCTTTTCTCATAACCCGAACCCCATAGGTTGGGTGCCCACTCGCGATCACAAATATCATTTGAATGGGGGCTTGATACAACTTCATACCACACTTCTAAAACATCTTAACGTTAGTTTATTTTCTTTGTCATCTCATGCATTAGGATACCTTGCATTACACAC
>SNQN01007020.1:0-13216 GCA_008642245.1 Bassia scoparia
GGTTGAAGTTGCCTAAAGCCTCCCAAGGTCTCCAAAATGCTTCAAAACATGACCAAGGTGGGTTCGAAATGTGCTCGAACATCTCCGAATCGCGGGGGATCAAAGAACACCTGAAAATCACACCAAAAAGAGAGGAAAATGCGGCATAAATGCGAAAAGCGGCCGTTAGAAGGTTAGGAATAGAAATCGAGGACACGAACTCAAATTGAAATGAAAATGACTCAAAATAGCGAGAATAAATAAGAAAAAAGACTCTAAAACGGGATATAAAATCCCTACATCAGGTACCCACTAGGTACTGGGTCCCAAATTTTATTACYWGGAACCGGAATCAATTATGACCGGGTCCCATTTTTTAGACCCAGAATCGGACCCAGTTACACCGGTTCCGGTTCCGAAACCGGCGGGTCTGGACCGATTCCGATACCGGGTGCCCGGATTTTCTACTCACCCCTACCTCACACTACAACTCATCCCAACCCTTGTGCCACCCATTCCAGCCCCATCACAACCCACCCTACTAAAACTGCAYAGCCCACCACCTCAACCACAACCCACTATTGCACCATCTTAACCACAGCCCACCACTACACTACCTCAACTACAACCCACCATTAAACTATCTCAACCACAGCCCACCACTTCACCACCTCAACCACATACAACCCACCACCATGGCACCATGCCCATCGCCATTAATAACAATAAYAGGCAAAAAAAACACACAATGACGACTGAATTAGACATGGGTGCCATGGGACCCACGTCTAACTCAGTCGTGTCGCCCCAAAATTCAAAGGCATGTACGAGACTTAAACTTCTTGCCATAGGATAGGGAAACCATGGTGAAGGTCGTGAAGCTAGATGGAAGATGGAAAACAAGTAAAGAGGAAAGTCCAATAAAGAGGAAACGAGTAGCAATGCAAAGCTRCAATTTAAGGAAAGTCCAGTAAAGAGGAAACGAGTAGCAGAATGCAAAACTACTGTCTGTGGAGAAGCCGATTGAGGAGGTTACGGAGGTGTTAAGCCTTATGGTTGGGTCGTGAGTTTGTTGTCGGTTGGGTTGTGGGTGGCTGCGAAGTGGGTTGGGTTGTGGGTGGCTGCAAAGTGTTGGCCAAGTTATGGGTCGTGGGTGGTTGAGGCTCATAGTGTGTCGAGTTTGTGTTGGGTTCAGGCTAGTTTGTGGGATTTGGGAAAGTGGGGGTATATGGTTAGTTTGCTTCAATATTTGGGGCAATTATAAGTAATAATATGGGGGCGATGTTTAGTATCGAGCAGGGTATTTTTTCATCGGTATACTCTCAAACAATAATAATAAGTTTTGGATGTTATACTTGTGAAGGGTGTTTTATTCTTAATTTATTATAAACTCGAGTAGTTTGTATTAATTATGAGTAAATAGGTATCTCATTTTGTGTATGCATGTCTTTTTGTTTCATTATTGCATGGAGGGATGAATCACAATGTGTACATGATTACGTGGTGGTGTGATTTAGGTATCTGATTAATGGTAAGTATTATATTTTTAGTTTGCTTAATTTTATGTCGTTACTTACTATAATTGATTTAATACATTACTTGAAAAAATGATTTGCCGTGACAAGATAAGAATTGCTGATCGTAAGCGTGCATCAATCTGTGATAGAATAGTTGTTTATTTTTGTATATTTCATTTTTCATAGTTTATGTTTTAGATAAGATTTTTTTGTCAAGTTTTAATTTACTATTTTTTCTTTTATATTTTTTAAATAAATCCAATTTTATTTTTTTTTAGATAAAACAGCTGGGTTTTTTGTTTTGGTTTTGTAATTAGATTTTTTGCTTTTATTATAAAAGGTGTAAATTTTTTTTATTTACAATAAGATTTTTTTTGCTTAACTTGTTTTTTCCTGTGATACATTAGATAACGAATTCATATTATATATCATAACTTTTTTTTAATAATTCAAAATGTCAGTTTGTTTTAACATAGAAAATTTCTAAATATCTTTAATAAAATTAGCTTATAAAAAATAAATAAAGTTGCGAAAATTTTGAAGTTGTAATTTATTACTAAAATAAGAAAGTGTAAGTGTAAGTAATTTATTAAAAAAAACCTAAAACTTCATCAAATTATAAATTCGATATTTGATTGTTTGTAGGTGAATAAAATTTTTTTATTCAGATAGATATTTTTTATTTAATAAGAATACTATGATTATACTATTTATTTATGATAAATACAATATCTATTTATCTTTATTTATTTAGATAAGATATTTTGAAAGATGTTTTTGACAATTAGTTAGATACGGAGTATATTAGATATATTTTTTGCCTTTTAAAAAAATTATTTTTTTAATTTTTCTTAAGTGTGAAAAAGGTCCTCTACAAATTTATCGACAAATTTGCGTGTTTTGCTTTATATACATATAACATAGATAATTAGACGCAATATTCCCTTCCCACTAATAAAAGTGGATGTTTTTGGATTTTATAAATGCATTGTCTTTTGCCTTTAGTTTATGTTGTTTTGTTAATGTTTATTGTAAGGATGGTAAAATTTGCTTGTGTTTTATTGTCTGTCCACCTGCATTTATTGCGACAGTGGCTTGGTCGCGCAGTTCGATTGTTTTGTAGTTGGTTCGACTTCTAATTTTTTTATGGCAAATTGGGCTTGCCGCGCGTTATCGGATCGCGGAGTGCATATTTCCACCGACAGACTGCGGACAGGGTGCTATTTTCTGATGTATTTTTATGTTTTGCATTTCGGACAGGCTGCGAATGGCGTATTTCCGACATCATGGATAGGTGCACCTATGGATCGAGGGTGTATTTTCGGACCTGTGCTTTTATATTTCTGTCTGCACCTTGTTTTGTTCTTTGTGGATGGGGCTGCGACCTAAAATGGATCCGAAGGCGTATTTTCGATGCAGTAGCTGCGATTTATGGCATCCCGAAGGATTTATTCTTGACCTGTGCTTTATATTTCTTCTCTTACTAGTAAGGTGGTCATTTTGTGTTGTTTAGTTTCCGATTGGTCAGTTATGCTCTTGCGTCTGATCCCAGGTTAATTCGACCTTCTTTTAATGGTCGTTTCTCGCTGAACGTGCTAGTATATTCTCACCTTGCGTGTGATTGTTGTTCCGTTTTCAATTGGAAACTGACCTATGGATCCTTTGAAGGTGTATTTTTCGACCGTGTTTATATTTTGTTCCTACCCGGAAGTAGGGATTTTGATTGGCGAGGCTCGTATGACTAATGGAATCCCTTAATGTACCGTATTTGACCGTGCTTAGCTACTTTTAGAAGTGTTTTGTTGTTCCTGTCCCACATGTATTACCATTGCGACATTGACTGCGCGTAGTTCACTGTAGTAATTTGGCAGTTCGATCTGTTCTTTATTGTGATCTGTGTGTTGCCGCGTAGATTGATCGGATGTAGGGGAGTGCGTATGTCCTGGACAGGCGTTGACCTATGGATCCCGAGGGCATATTTTCGATGGGACAGGCTGTCGACCTATGATTCCCGGATGACGGTATTTCCGACTGTGTTAGCTACTTTTAAGAAAGAAAGACTTATTGTTTTACCCCTGGTTTATGTTGTTTTGTAATGTCTATTAAGGTTCACATTGTAATTTTGGCTTGGTGTTTTGTTTTTCCGAGTGCCGACCTGCATTTTATTGCGACATGGGCTGCCCCGCAATTTGATCAGATCGTCGGAGTGCGTATTTTCGGACAAGCTGCGACCTATGGATTCCCGAAGGGTGTATTTCCGAATGTGGTTTGATACTTTTGTCCTGGTAGTGTGTATTTCCGATTAGATAGGCTGTGACCTATGGATCCCCGAATGACGTATTTCCGAAACAAATAACAATGCATTGAATTGCTCAGAACAAATAGCCATTTCAACTGTAACATTGATAAGTGCACAAACATACAATTATAGATCAGTAGAGTTCCAAAATAAAGGACGACTTCAAATGCATAAAGAATTAAACAAATGCAAGGTACCGCAATTGATATTCCAGTACATAGAAATGGAATTCATTTACGAGTTAAAGGCTACTACACAATAACAACACTAGAGTTTATCAATTACAATCAACAAAAACAAGTTCATTCCTCATAAAAGAGCTAACTCTGTTAAATAAGGGATTGATATAATCAATCTTCACGTCTAACTGTAAACCCATTGGGCATTGGCACATCTCAAAGACGGACGGATGACATGAACAAAACCGCAACCTTAAAGGATTGCAGAGACCAGAACAATGCAACAAAAGTCAAGTCGAGTAAACCTACAAAACAGAATAACCAGTTATTAGGAATTTAGGAAATAAATAACACCAATGCAATTTTTGGGAGCAGTTGTACACACTCAATTTTTTTATTGTCCAATTCCAGGACTTGAAATCATCCTAATTTTGCCTACACATTAGAATTGATATAAAATTTGTAATAAATTGGTCATGCAAACAATGTTATAGTTGTTAATAATGGTAATCATTCTCTTCACAATACCAATTTCAATTCGGAGTACAAGTTATCAATTAAAACTACTCCGTATTTTGRCCTGGCGTTGCTCGGGTCATACAATTTCCTTTTATTTATTATGTCGATCCATTGATTTAATTGTTTTATATGTGTGAAATGTGATTTGCAATATAGTGAAATTGCGATCGTAAAAATAACTGAGTAATTTTGAAACTAAATAAAGGAGAAAATATTATATTTCTTCTGTTCCATAATTTTCAGCGCATTTGAATTTTTTCTTTCTACTTTTCACATGTAGATAAAATCTTATAGATATCAACATGCAGATAGAATCATCTACATATTATTTTGTTTATGCTTCAAAGAATAAGGGATGCATGAAACTATTAAAATTATTGTTAAACAACGAAACTAATACTTACGTAAAAAAAACTAAACTAAACTAATACTTCGTTAGGTTAATGGTTAAAAGTTCTTCTAAAAAATGTTTATAAAATTGTGGTTAAAATCATAAAAATAATCAAAGGAAATTATTGAAAAAACTAAATAGTAATATATTAAGTGCGCTTTAATAATAGAACAATATATATTTTTTAAAACGAAATGTTAAACACTAAATGATGTTAGTTGAGTTGGCACATTATGGAGCCATACCCCCACTTTCAGAACAGGACAGAAACACAGATGGACAAAGACGCAAACAGAGACGCTACTAGGCGTTCAGGAGCTACAAGGGCGCTACTCGGAGGAAATCACGAGCAAGTCCAAAATGGTCAAGTAGCGGTCAGTACTAGGCGCTACTCAGTGCACAATAACCTTCGAAAACTCATAACTCTCACGTTTGCATGTCCGATCTGGGCATGTAACATATCGCGCGCGAGCAAGCGAAGAAGATTCATATCCAAGTTAAATCGCCTCAATGATCATCGTGCTAAAGTTATGCTCGTTGGAAGTTGCCTAAAGCCTCCCGTGTTCCAGTCTCAAAACATGACCAAGGAATTGGGTTTCGAAATGCTCGAACATCTCCGAATCGCGGGGGATCAAAGAAACCTGAAAAATCACACCAAAAAGAGAGGAAAATGCGCAGTAAATGCGAAAAACGGCCTTAGAAGTTAGGAATAGAATCGGAGGACACGAACTCAAATTGAAAGAAAATGACTTCAAAATAGCGAGAATAAATAAGAAAAAAGACTCTAAAACGGGATATAAAATCCCTACAAGGTACCCACTAGGTACTGGTCGTCCAAATTTTTTACCTGGAAACCGAGATCAATTATGACCGGGTCCCATTTTTTAGAACCCATCATCCGCTACACACTCTCGGTTCCGAACCGGCGGGTCTGGACCGATTCCGATAACCAGGTGCCCGGTTTCTACTCACCCACTTACCTCACACTACAACTCATCCCAACCCTTGGCACCCTACATCCTCATCACAACCCACCCTACTAAAACTGCATCAGAGGGGTTCCCACCACCTCAACCACAAACCCAATATTGCACCATCTTACCACAGCCACCTACTACACTATACTCAACTACAACCCACCATTAAACTATCTCAACACAGCCCACCACTTCACACCCCATACCACCAATACAACCGCCACCCTGCACCATGCCATCGCCATTAATAACAATAACAGGCAAAAAAAACAACACATGACGACTGAATTAAACATGGGTGCCAGGGACCACGTCTAACTCAGTCGTGTCGCCCCAAATTCAAGGCATGTACGAGACTTAAATTCTTCCATAGGATAGGGGAAACCATGGTGAAGGTCGTGAAGCTAGATGGAAGATGGAAAACAAGTAAAGGGAAAGTCCAATAAAGAGGAAACGGTAGCAAGGCAAAGCACAATTTAAGAAAGTCCAGTAAAGAGGAAACGAGTAGCAGAATGCAAAACTACTGTCTGTGGAGAAGCGATTGGGAGGTTACGGAGGTGTTAAGCTTATGGTTGGTCCGTGAGTTTGTTGTCGGTTGGGTTGGGTGCTTGCGAGTGGGTTGGGGTTGTGGTGGCTGCAAAGTGTTGGCCAAGTTATGGGTCGTGGGTGGTTGAGGCTCATAGGTGGTCGAGTTTGTGTTGTGGTTCAGGTAGTTGGGACTTTTGGAAAGTGGGTATTATATTGGTAGTTTGCTTCAATATTTGGGGCAATTATATAAATAATATGGGGGCGATGTTTAGTAATCGAGCAAGGGTATTTTTTCATCGGTATACTCTCAAACAATCAATAATAAGTTTGATGTTATACTTGTGAAGGGTGTTTATTCTAATTTATTATAAACTCGAGTATTTTGTATAATTATGAGGTAAATTAAGGTATCTCTTATATTTTGATATGTCATGTCTTTTGTTTCATTATTGCATGAGGATGAATCACAATGTGTTACATGATTACGTGGTGGTGTGATTTAGGTTATTCTGAGTAATGGTAATATTAATTTTTAACGTTCTTAATTTTATGTCGTACTACTATAATTTGATTTTAACAATTCTGAAAAAATGATTTGCCGTGACAAGATAAGAATTGCTGCGTAAGTCTCGTGTCACATCTTGTAGAATAGTTGTTATTTTTTATTTATTTTTCATAGTTTATGTTTTAGATAAGATTTTTTTGTTAATTTTAATTTACTATTTTTCTTTTATATTTTTACATAATCCACATTTTATTTATTTTTTAGATAAAAACAGCTAGGGTTTTTGTTTTGGTTTTGTAAATTAAGATTTTTTTTTCTTATTATAAAAGGTGTAATTTTTTTTATTTACATAAGATTTTTTTTGCTTAAACTCTTTTTTTCCTGTCATACATTGATACGAACTTCATATTATACATAACTTTTTTTAATAATTCCAAAATGTCAGTTGTTTTTAAACAAATTTCTACAATATCTTTAAAAAAAAATTAGTTATAACAAATAATAAAAGTTGCAAAATTTTGAAGTGTAATTTATTACTAAAAATAAAGAAAGTGTAAGTGTAAGTAATTATTAAAAAAAACCTTAAACTTCATCAAATTAATAAAATTCGGATATTTGATTGTTTGTAGTGATAAAATATTTTTTATTCAGATAAGATATTTTTTATTAAATAAGATAATATAGAATCTTTATTTAATGATAAATACATATCATTATATCTTTATTTATTTAGATAAGAATTTTTGAAAAGATGTTTTTGACAATTAGTTAGATACGGAGTATATAAGAATATATTTTTTCCTTTTAAAAAAATTAATTTTTTTTTAATTTTTTCTTTAGTTGCAAAAAAGGTCCACACAAATTTATCGACCAAATTTGTCGTCGTGTTTGCTTTATAATATAACAAGATAATTAACGCAATATATCCCCTCCACTATAAAAGTGGGATGTTTTTCGTTTTATAAATGGCATTGTCTGCTTTTGCCTTAGTTTATGTGTTTTTGTTAATTTTTATAAGGATCGGTTAATTTGCTTGTGTTTTATTGTTCCTGTCCCACCTGCATTTTATGCGACATGGTTTGTCGCGCAGTTCGATTGTTTCTGTATTTGCAGTTCGATCTCTATTTTTATTGCAAAATGGGTGCGCGCAGTTTGATCGGATCGCGGAGTGCATATTTCCAGACAGACTGCGAAGGTGTATTTCTGAATGTATATTTAGTTTTGCTTTCGGACAGCTGCGAATGGCGTTATTCCGACTTGGATAGGCTGCAACCTATGGATCCCGAGGGTGTATTTTCGACCTGTGCTTTTATTTTCTGTCTCCACCTTGTTTGTTTCATTATGGAAGGGCTGCGACCTATGGACCCCGAAGGACGTATTTTCACTGAGTAGGCTGCGATTTATGGATCCGCCGAAGGATTTATTCGACCTGTGCTTTATATTCTGTCTCCTCCTAGAAGGGTATTTTTGTTTAGTTCCGATTGGAGAGGCGCGACCTATGGATCCCCGAAGTGGTGTTTTCCGACCTGTGCTTTTAATTCTTGCTCCACCGTGGACGGATGTGATTTTTGTTTTGTTTCAATTGGAAAGGCTGCAACCTATGGATCCCTGAAGGGTGTATTTTTCGACCCGTGTTTATATTTCTGCTCCACCCGGAAGGGATGTATTTGATTGGAGAGGCTGTGACCCTATGGATCCTCTAATGACGTATTTCGCCGTGCTTAGCTACTTTTAAGAAAGTTTTTTTGTTTTGTTCCTCCCACATGTATTCCATTGCACATTGACTGTCCGCGTAGTTCGATCTGTAATTTGGCAGTTCGATCTTTCTTTATTGTGACGTGGGTTGCCGCGTAAGATTGATCGGATCGTAGGAGTGCGTATTTCCGACAGGCTTTGACCTATGAATCCCGAAGGGCATATTTTCGACGTGACAGGCTGCGACCTATGGATCCCGGATGACGTATTTCCGACTGTGCTTAGCTACTTTTAAGAAAGAAAAGACATTATTGTTTTACCCTGGTTTATGTTGTTTTGGAATGTCTATTAAGGTTCACATTGTATTTGGCTGGTGTTTTTGTTTTTCCAGTGCGACCTGCATTTATTTGCGACATGGCTGCCCCGCAATTGATCAGATCGTCGGACGTGCGTATTTTCGGACAGCGCGACCTATGGATTCCCGAAGGGTGTATTTCCGAATGTGTTTGATACTTTTGTCCTGGTAGTGTGTATTTCGATTAGATAGGCTGTGACCTATGGATCCCCGAATGATCGTATTTCCGAAACAATAAACAATGCATTGAATTGCTCAGAACAAATAGCCATTTCAACTGTAACATTGATAAGTGCACAAACATACAATTATAGATCAGTAAGACCAATTAATAAAGGTACGAGTAACTTCAAATGCATAAAGAATTAAACAAATGCAAGTACCGCAATTGATATTCCAGTACATAGAAATGGAATTCATTTACGAGTTAAAGCTACTACACAATAACAAACACTAGAGTTTATCAATTACCAATCAACAAAACAAGTTCATTCCTCATAAAAAGCTAACTCTGTTAAATAAGGATTGATATAATCAATCTTCACGTCTAACTGTAAACCCATTGGGCATTGGCACATCTCAAAGAACGGACGGATGACAATGAACAAACCGCAACCTTAAGATTGCAGAGACCAGAACAATGCAACAAAAGTCAAGTCGAGTAAACCTACAAAACAGAATAACCAGTTATTAGGAATTTAGGAATAAATAACACCAATGCAATTTTGGGAGCAGTTGTACACACCAATTTTTTTATTGTCCAATTCCAGGACTTGAAATCATCCTAATTTGCCTACACATTAGAATTGATATAAATTTGTAATAAATTGGTCATGCAAACAATGTTATTTAGTGTTTAATAATGGTAATCATTCTCTTCACAATACCAATTTCAATTCGGAGTACAAGTTATCAATTAAAACTACTCCGTATGTGCCGGCGTGCTCGGGTCATACAATTTTCCTTTATTTATATATGCGATTCCATTGATTTTAATTGTTTATATGTGTGAAAATGATTTGCAATATAGTGAAATTGCCGATCGTTAAAATAACTGAAGTAATTTTGTAAACTAAATAAAGGAGAAAATATATATTTCTTCTGTTCCATAATTTCAGCGCATTTGAATTTTTTCTTTCTACTTTTCACATGTAGATAAAATCTTATAGATTTCAACATGCAGATAGAATATCTACAATATTTTTTGTTATGCTTCAAAGAATAAGGGATGCATGAAACTATTAAAATTATTGTTAAAACAACGAAACTAAATACTACGTAAAAAAACTAACTAAACTAATACTTCGTTAGGTTAATGGTTAAAAGTTCTTCTAAAAAATGTTTATAAAATTGGGTTTAAAATCATAAAAATAATCAAAAGAATTATTGAAAAAACTAAATAGTAATATATTAAGTGCGCCTTTAATAAGGAACAATTATTTTTTTTAAAACGAAATGTTTAAACACTAAATAGTTATTGAGTTGGTAATAACATATTAATTGTGTCATATACTCTTGAGAATACTTCCTCCGTTATTAAAAAATATGTTGCGTTTATTTGATATGGAGGAAGTAACTATTCTCTAAAAGTGCAACAATATCAACGCTGAAACATAACGGGAAGACTAACTAACAGAAAACGACTCACAAACGGCACAGCAGCGCACGTTAATACAACTTGCAATAATTACCAAGCTTTTGCCATTGGTTTATGACTTTACCAAATCCACGGGATTGCCTCATTATTCCTTACCCTCTGCGCTTCTACTCAGAATCCTCCCATCCATTACAAGCAAGCTATGGTTTCTTACATTCCTCATCATTCCCAATCTCTCTCTCCTTTGACCGTCAATTCCTCACATCCTTATGTTTACACCCCAATTCCTATCCTGGGTTCCAACAACAGCAACAACTGCAGCAACAACTGCAGCAACAACCCATTAATTATTATCCTCAGCAAAATGGTGTTTCTGCTGATTGGTTGTCAAACAAGCAGCCCCATGACGTATCCTCAGGTATAATTGCTGTTTCTGGTATTCGTATGGATGAAGTTTTGATTTTCAGTTTTTATGAGTTTCAGTTTCATGTTTAAATTGTAATTTCTTCGATCCTTTTTTGATGTTTTCATTTTTGGGGGTTTTGTTTTGTTAATTTAATTTTTAGCGATATGGGTTAATTTATCCAGGGTTTTTGATTGGTTTGTTTATTCTGTGATAATTTTAACAAGGGTGCAATTCAATTTGCTAGGGTTTTGTTTACAAGTTGGTTTTGGGTGAATTTGTGTCCTTGCTACTTGTATTTTACAAAGGGGGTTTGTAATTTTGAATATCTTTACGCAAGAACGCTCCATTATTGAATAGTTGGGTAATGATGCATTTGTGTGTCATTTGCAAAGTTATAATGTTGGATATGCATTTCATTAGTCAGCTTGTACATTGTTGAATTATGGGCTATTGAATACTTATCTCCATGCTTATAACGTTCCGTGATCGAAATAATTTGGGAATGATGTATTTATGGTTTTCATTGGCAAGGTTGATAATGTTGGATATGCATTTCATTTATAGCTTTACATTTGCGAATATAGTGTCACACGCGCGCCGTTTCACCTTGTTTATCTTTATATAAATTAATTTATGTAATGTTTGAAAAATTAACCACAGATTTATTTTTGTTAATAGAAGTTAGAACTAAATATTTGATTGTTTAGAAAGAAAAAAATTGGATGACTAAAAAGTAAAGAACTTTCAAAATTTTCGAAGTTCTAAGGAAATCGAGCAAAAATTTCATTCATTCTTAAGACATTCTTAAACCCAAGGAAGTAAGACACTTTACATCTTTGCACAAACACAATACATATTTGCATACCTATAAGAGTAAAAAGACCATATACATTCCCTCAACCACCTAAACAAAATAAACTATTAAGAAAAACTAATAGTACTTGAATTATTTACACAATTTGAATATGCACCAAATTGGCTAGTAAAAATATTCATCATAAACCCAATTAGTGCTTAAGCCCATATTCCATGAGTTATTCCTTACCTCCTTGCCTATATTTTATAGTTGATCCATCAACATGCCGTAAGTAGTATTTATCTTGGGAGACTGGGAACCACATATAGCAAAGACTAAGGAAAGTAAAAAACAAAAAAACTATAAACATCAGTCACCAACATTTTGAATACAATTCATAAGAGTTAAGACCTGTCTAATTATTTTCATTAAATAACTAAATTTTAAAGTAGCTTGTATTGTTAATACAAGACCTAAACTATTACAGTTCTCACCATTGATAAGGAATTGCTTCAAACAATAAAAGATTGTTTCCTAAATCCAAATTTCAACTACATTCTCTTTTTATCTTTTCAACGGTTACCGCATCTGTTCCCCAACTCCCCAATCCCGCATAACGATTGGGGGACGGACATAGCTTTGAAGCAAAAGCTTTGACGAAACTTATTGCGTTCTGCTTCTTACTTCTTTAACCTTCATATACAGGATTGGAAAAATGCGTTGCTAAAAATTCAATCAGAAAAGCTTGACCTCAAATATCCTGAACTAATTTAGGATAAGATTACACAGGGCATGTAATTACCATCCAAAGACCAAAACTTTTCATTCAACCCATTTCACATTAAAGAATATAATCACCCAATTAAGATTTACCCACTTTAAAAATTCAGAAATTACACAACACTGAAAAAACCTAGAAAATAAACACAAACAAAAAAACAAAAATGATAACAAGTTTAGCAACTCCGTTTAATAACAAACACAAAATATTCAATCGTCTGGCTTCACTTAACCATAAACCCCACCTTAACATCGGAACCCAGAAAAAATCCATCACAACAAGTTGAAAAACATGGTCAATCAAATCGAAAAAACCCTAACCTTTAATTCGAACACAAACAGGAAAACAAACCAAAAATGTGCAAAGCTAGAATTCGAAATCTTAATCTAAATACCAACAAAACCCAAACTAAGAAACCCCTAACCATGCGAACAACCCATAAAAATTAATTGCATTAGAAAATTAATTTCATATAATCAACAACTATCAATAGAATAGATTCGAACTAACTTAACCAACGATCAGTCAAAACTCACCTGAAACTACCGGATTTGAAAGCCACCAATCCACGACGAAAATCCGATTTGGAGGTCCATGGGTCGCAAACCATCAAGGGCAAATGAATAATTCTCAAGCGGTACCTGGGATAGCAAAATGTACCAGTGAAAAAAAAACAAAATAAAAAAAAAAAC
>SNQN01007020.1:13241-27648 GCA_008642245.1 Bassia scoparia
TACATAACATTTAATTGGTCATATACTCTTGAGTAATACTTCCTCCGTATTTAAAATATGTTGCGTTATTTGATATGGAGGAAGTAACTACTTCTACTAAAAGTGCAACAATATCAACGCTGGAAACATAACGGGAAGACTAACTAATCAGAAAAGCGACTCACAACGGCACAGCACGCGCACGTTAATACCAACTTGCATAATATTACAGCCTTTGCCATTGGGTTTATGACTTTACCAAATCCACGGGATTGCCTCATTATTCCTTTACCCTTCTGCTGCTTACTCAAGAATCCTCCTCAGCATTACAAGCAAGCTATGGTTCTTACATTCCTCATCATTCCAATCTCTCTCCCTTTGACCCGGTCAATTCCTCACCATCCTTATGTTTTACACCCCAATTCCCTGATCCTGGGTTCCAACAACAGCAACAACTGCAGCAACAACTGCAGCAACAACCCATTAATTATTATCCTCAGCAAAATGGTGTTTCTGCTATTTGGTTGTCAAACAGAGCACCCAGACGTATCCTCAGTAAATGCTGTTTCTGGTGATTCGTATGAGTGAAGTTTGATTTTCAATTTTTAGAGATTAGTTTCATGTTTGAATTGTGAATTTCTTCGATCCTTTTTTGATGTTTCATTTTGGTTGGGGTTTTGTTTTGTAATTTAATTTTAGCGATATGGGGTTAATTTATCCAGGGTTTTGATTGGTTGTGTTTATTCTGTGATTAATTTTAACAAGGGTGCAATTCAATTTGCTAGGGTTTGTTTTATAAGTTGGTTTGTTTGGTTGAATTGTGTCCTTGCTACTTGTATTTTACAAAGGGGGTTTGGTAATTTTGAATATCTTTACGCAAGAACGCTCCATTATTGAATAGTTGGGTAATGATGCATTTGTGGGTCATTTGCAAAGTTATAATGTTGGATATGCATTTCATTAGTCAGCTTTACATTTGTTGCAATCTTTTATATAGTGCTGACTGAGAATAACTAACATCAATCTCTCTGAAAGCGTTGATCCACAATGAACGTTCCGTATCAATAATTGGGTAATGAGTATATAGGTAAAAGGCAATGAAGATGAAGGGGAGGTTGGTGGAGGAAGTGGGAAGATGAAGCAATAAAGAAGACGTTGGTGAGATGGTAAAATGGGGTGAGTAATGGGTGGTGTGAGGTGGGAAAGGGGTAATGGCAAAAAAGAAAATACACTAAAAGGAAAGGGTATATATGTAAATACCATTATGTGTTATTCTCACATTTATGAGAAGGAGTGGATGAGATATGAATGTATGATCACTTAAAATTTACTTATCTTCATGCAAGAACGTTCCTTTGATCGAATAATTGGGTATTGATGCATTTATGGTGTCATTTGCAAAGTGATAATGTTRGATATGCATTTCATTGGTCAGCTTTACATTTGTTGAATTATGGGTATGAATGTATGGTCACTTGAAATTTACTTATCTTCATGCAAGAACGTTCCGTTGATCGAATAATTGGGTAATGATGCTTTTGTGGTGTCATTTGCAAAGTGACAATGTTGGCCATGCATTTCTTTAGTTGGTTTTACATTTGTTGAATTATAGGGTATGAATGTAGAATCACTTGAAATTTACTAGTGGATTCTTATAAATTGCAGGCAAACCAACTGTTGCCGTTGAAAACGCAAGCCAGTGCTTCTACAATTTATGAARCTCCACCGAACTCCAACTTGGTAGGACAAAATCCATTTACTTATGTCCATCAGCAACCAAAGGTTACTCAGAGCAATATGCATAGGAGCCAAAGCATACGGTGCGAGCTTTGTAAAATTGAGTGCGACACTGTTAAAACTTATGAGATGCACTTATCTGGGAAGAAGCACAACAAAGGTCTTATGAAGCTTCATGCTCAAACTTTACAGCCTGSAACATTGCCAGTGTCTCAGTCAAGTGATACAAGATGCAATGCTGGAGAAGCTGTTACTCCTAGCGGACAAGCGATGCCAGGACTCACTAGTGAGCCCATTAATTTGGAGGCCAAAAGGAAAAAGCTTWTGGAAAGTGGAACTGCAGGTCAATCTATTAGGGTATGCTCAATATGCAATGTTGCATGCAACGGGGAAATAGCTTTTGCTCATCATCTTACTGGAAAGAAGCATCGTGCCCAGGTTATTTCTCTTTATTTATGTTTTTTCAATTTCTGAAATCTGAATTTGTCTTCAACAAAGATGTGAGAGCTTGATAGACCTAAGGGGTCTCGTCACAATAATGAGATTGATTTTCAAGCAAGAGTCATTCCTTTTCGGTTGAGTATCTAATTGCAATTACTTGTTGTGAGTTGGGCTTTCTTGTCTAGGTCAGCTAATGAACGTGGATGTTTTATATTTCACGTGACAGCTTTTTCTCATTGGTTTTTCTGTTTTCATATCTTGCTTTTGGTTTGCATTTTACTCTTTGATAATTCGGGCAGTGGCACCCCTTGGAATTWGACGATGGGGGACAATTAGATAATTCAAAACAAATTTTATTAACAAAAAACCAGGTACGCAAGTTAAAAAGATTGACTTCATTCTCAATCCAAACGGTCATTTTGATATTAAAATACGGGTAATACTATTCAAATATCCTTCGAGTCTACTCACCGGTTTTTTTTTATTTGGAGGATGATCAATTATGTCCATTCTTAATAGTGTTTTTAATTGATCTAAGAAATCCGTGTTTCTTAATAAACAATTTCTTTGCTGCTTTATTTTTAATATTTGAAGATGGCAAAGAAACCGGTTATTAAGAAAAGTGGTCCCTTTGATCACCTAAGAAATCGGTGTATTTTGGGTATCACTTAACAATGCAAAAGGGATCACTTAACTCATATGTGCATAACTYTAATATGCATAACTCTAATGTGCATAAGTGATCACCTAACAATGCAAAAGGTCTGAAGTCGTGAAAGATAACTAGAGTATTTTGGGGATGTATTAAGCYATTTATGCTTGAATTTGCATGATAGGATCAAAATTGGTATAGGTCAGAGTTTGACATGGAAAATTTTACTGGGTGGGTTTGTCCGGGTAGGTTAAAGAGTGATGATGATTTGAAATTCCATCTGATGCTTTTCTAATTGATATCTTCGTTTTCTCGGGCCCAATTTTAGTTCTTGCATGGTTTTAGAGGGAAGTCTGGATTGTGTAGCTGCAGTATCCTTCATAATTTATCGTTTTATTGTATACTTGACTTTTGTGTATATGGTTATTGTGAGAGCCTATGTGAGCTAATAATGCCTACATCTCTAGGTGAACAATGCAAAAGGTATGAAGTTAATGAGTGAAAGATCACTAGAATATTTTGGGTATTTATTAAGCTATTGGTGCTTGGATTTGCATTCAAGGATCAATTTTGGTATAGGTCACCGAGTGTGATGTGGAAGTTATAACATAAGGTTTTTTTTTTTTTTTTTTTTTTGGAGTTAGACTTGTTTGGGTGAGCTATAATATGAGAATGATAGGAAATTCCATCTGATGCTTTTCTAATTGATATCTTTGTTTTCTTAGGCCTAATTGTAGTTTTAGATGGAACTCTGGATTGCGTAGCTGCAGTAGCCTTCATTCTCTATCGTTTTAGTGTATAGTGTCTTTGGTGTAATGGTATTTGTAAGAGCCTATCTGAGCTAATAATGGCTGCATCTCTAGGTAAACAATGCAAAAGGTATGAAGTTTATGTGTGAAAGATTACTAGAATATTTTGGGGATTTATTAAGTTATTGATGCTTGGATTTGCATGAAAGGATCAAAAGTTGTTCTAGGTCATCGAGTGTGACGTGACGTGGAATTTTTTTATTTTTTTTCCTCAGCAGGACTTGTCTGGGTGARCTAGAGTGAGAATGATAGGAAATTCCATCGATGCTTTTCTCATCGATATCTTCGTTTTTTCAGGCCCAATTTTAGTTCTTGCGTAGTTTAGAAGGAATCTGGATTGCGTAGTTGCAGTAACCTTYTTTCCTTATCAGTTTTTTTAGCTTCTCTTTTTATTAATTGCAGRTGAAAGAGGTTATCATCACAACTGTCATTAATTTGCGGTTTTTTTGTCCATAACTACCTTAGTTACACACTTTTTTTGCAAAATACTACCTACAGTGAAACCTTAGACTAACTACCTTAACATTTCCATTTTGTTGTTGACCATCCTCTGTTGTCATTTTTCGGCGTTGACTTGCTTTTCCGATCATCAAAGTGCACATGAAATGACGTATCTCATTTTTTGCCATCTTTTTCGATTTCCTTCCCTTTTCCCTCCATTATACTATTTGCCTATTCAATTACTTAAAATTTGATTTCTACTTAAATTTGATTCAATCGGTTACTGTAATTTGAGGGTGGAGGAATGAAAATCGAAAAATTGGCAAATAAAACCACGTGCACTTTGATGACCGAAACCCAAAGTCAACGCCGGAAATGAAACAAGGTACAGTGGTCAACAACAAATGAAAATTAAGTAGTTATGTCTAGTTTTCAATGTAGGTAGTATTTTTACAAAAAAATGTGTAACAAGTAGTTATGACAAAAAACCTTAATTGCCATATTGTATTCTATCTCCCAATATCTTAATCTCAGTCTTCATCAATTTTGGCTAATTCAAGAGATGTGATGCATGATGCTCTAAGAACTTACAAAAACCTACAAGCTCGTACTATCTCCGTCCTCCTTCCGTTGCAACCCTAAGAACTTTAGCTATGTTGCATTAGATCATAGTAAGAGAAAAAACATGGAAATGGAGCAGTAAACCTTCTTCTAATGCGGATATCCTTGAATTTCAGCAGCCTTCAGAGGAATCACATAATCATTATCCCAGGCCTCCATTCCCTAGAAGGCGCCCAAAGTCTCTCTTCAGAGTATTGTAACTTCACCATCACTCTCTTCAAGTTATTGTACTCTCGTCAAAATCCCGATGTGTCCTTATTCCAAAATAGAAAACGACCTGAAAAACGGGCTAGGTTCGCGAGAATTTTGACACGAAAGTTAAATGTCTGACACGAACATGGACCTGAATTAAAATGGTCATTTCTCGGACACAAAACCAACCTGCAAATGACGAATGAAACTTTAAATTACAAATGACAAAATATTATTTGGCTAAAAAACGTAGATAGCCTAAATAAAAATAAATGGAAAAAAAGAGTAAATCTTAATTTACCGAAAAACATGACACAAGACGACGATCTTGCGAAAAAGCGGTTAGGTTGATTTTGACATGAAAAGGTTGAATTGGGTTGACGTATGAACTGACTTGAAATTTAATGGGTCAGTGTCAGTCGGTTGACGGTTTGACACGAAAAATCTGACATTCAACGGATGAACACGAAACGACCCATTGCCACGCTACGATTTCTAATTTCTGGCTTGATATAATTATCAAGCAGCAGTATATACCACCTGTGCCAGCTTGGATCTCACAATAGTATGTAAATCTAAATAACTAGGAAGAGGTCATAGCGAGTATTTGTTGGTCAATTTTCTGCCTTAACCATTCATAGAGGTCAGCATGAGCCAAAACTTAGCATCCAGAAGTTCTTTGCCGCTTATTTCACATGTATGCATCATGTTTGATTGTTTCTCCACACCTGCACCACATATTTCGACTTGAAAAGTGAAATTCAAGGTCTATGGTCATAAAAATGGCTTATCTAGGAGAAACTTATGGCAGAACATTGGAGCAACAGATGATTATAATGTCTTGAATCAGAATGGTACATAATAGGGTAATAGCTGTAAAGCTTGAGTTTGTAAGATACAGGTTGCTTCAAGAAAAGGTCTATTGCAGCTTGTAAGATTGTGTGTGAGTTGCTGCAATCCCTTAAATAGCATTAATGGTCTCTTCATTGCGATGACAACAGTGAAAGACGGAACATCAACTATTAGGCACATTAATTCAACAATAATGATTGCTGGAACATGAATAAATCTGCATGAAGACCAATCTGTAATAGAATCTTGTTTTTAATTTGTGGTAGCTYGAAGGGTTGATGTATGCAAATAATAGATTTTTGATAATTTACTGTGTGAATGGCGGCATTCAAGAGCCTTTTAAGGTACCACACCATGAAGTGAATAAAGATGTCTCTGAGGATAGCCGGATAGGTCATTTGGTTGTTGCAGTGTCTTTTGTKTCTGCATACTAGTCTTTGAAATTCTCTCACTCTTTTTTTCTCTCTTTAAATGATTTTTTTCTTCCCTTTTTTATGTTACTGAATTTTCATCCCTTTTGTGCTTCTTTTGCATCTCAAATCATCGTGGACAGTATTCAGTTTGGGTTAATTGTTTGAAATTTGAGGTGTAAAGGCCCTTGATTTTATTGCTTAGATTTGGATGATCTGTTGTTACACATATATCTTCTCTTGTTTCTGATGCTTCTACTACAGGAACGTTGCAACACTGGGGTGGATACAAACCCTGTACAAGCAAATGTGCAACAAACCACAATCAAGAAAAGGAAAATTGTGGAACCTGCTGTGGTATGGTGTGATGCTTGCAAGCTCAACTGCACAAGCCGTGATGTTTATATTAGTCACCTGGGGGGAAAGAAACACAGAAAGAACTTGTTGATGCTCCAGAGTTCAAATTCCAATATTGCCCCTGCTTCAGTTGCTGATCCACTTCCCTCAATTGATCCATCCAAAGGAGTTGAAGTTAACACCACTGCCGCTACTTCATCTGTTTCTGAACCACAGCATACGAAGAAAGTTGTGTCTGAGGATGTTGAGGTGAAGAAACAGAACCTAATGAAATGTGGTGTTGCTGCTAATGCGATGAAGACATGTACTCTATGCAATGTGGTTTGCAACAGTCAGCAGGCGTTTAATACACATCTTGTTGGTCATAAGCATACTGCCAAAKTGAAACAAGCTAAAGCCAGCAGCGGTCTCTGTGCTGCGTACCCTCCAGCATGAAGACATAATTGCTACAGGCTCACTATAGGCTTGTACATATTAGTCCAGTTAACTCTTTATGGGGCTGTTGTTGGAAATGAAACTGTAGTGGCACCTTTTTTTTCATGTAGGTTTTCTTGTTTCCCCGGATAATTTGTCTTTTCATTTTAATTTAAAAATAGTGTTTGTACAATTGTACATTAGCTCTGTGTCTATTTTTKTGCATTTGGGTTTTATTACTTTGTTCTTATTTATTTGCATCACTTTGAAAATTTAACTAATTCAGTTTTTACGAGCACCATGTTAGTGCTCCAAAACACCCTGATCAATTAAATCAGTTAGTGTTCAATTTTTCATRTCATTGATTGTATCAATTTTTAGATTTTTCTYTTTTTTTTTACTACACCGAATGATCAATTTTAGCTTWTGCAATCGGCCTTAATTATGGTATTACGAGTTTACTACTAAGGCTTAAGGTTTCAATTGGTTGATTGATTTTATTTGTTTAATTGTTTTACATGTTTAAGAACTTAATGTTATAGCTTATTATGCTTTGAAAGCTTTAAATTTTCAATTGNACTTTGTTCTTATTTATTTGCATCACTTTGAAAATTTAACTAATTCAGTTTTTACGAGCACCATGTTAGTGCTCCAAAACACCCTGATCAATTAAATCAGTTAGTGTTCAATTTTTCATRTCATTGATTGTATCAATTTTTAGATTTTTCTYTTTTTTTTTACTACACCGAATGATCAATTTTAGCTTWTGCAATCGGCCTTAATTATGGTATTACGAGTTTACTACTAAGGCTTAAGGTTTCAATTGGTTGATTGATTTTATTTGTTTAATTGTTTTACATGTTTAAGAACTTAATGTTATAGCTTATTATGCTTTGAAAGCTTTAAATTTTCAATTGAGGATTACTATTTGAAGTTCGTTTTTACCTGAATTAAAGTCCACATTTTGTGTGAATTTTCCGTATTACCTTTGCCTCCACTAAGATATCCACCACCAAGTCACCTTGTAACCACGTCTGCAGCAACCACCCCACGTCTGCAGCAACCACCGACCAACCACAGATCAACAACCACCAACACCCAACTCAACATGCTTCGTTTTTCAATAAAAAAAATAAATAAAACCCATCCAACGCCTGCTATAGGCATGGACCACCATGGGTATGGCGCCTCGGTTAGGTGTCCACACCAGCCATCAAGGGTTGGGCGTCGCCGATGTTTTTTTTTAAAAAAAAATCGAAGTCATTAGGTGGTGTTGGTGGTTGCTGGCCTAGTAGGGGTGGTTGTTGGCCTAAGTTGCTGGTGTTGGGTGAAGGGTGAAAGGTGGTGTTGRTGGTTAGGGAGGTGGAGAAGAGGAATGGTACATTAGGAAGTTCACACGAAATATGAACTTTGWTTCTAGTAAAAGCGAACTTCGTTTAGCAATCCAGTTTTCAATTTGATGTCATATACGAAGCCTTTTCGAATTTCTATGTCTACATTTATATTTCCTTGCATTTGGGTTTATCACTTTTTTTTTAAAAAAAAACTTGCATCACATTATGTTGTATTTCCCTATTTACACTTTATGTAACTCACGTAGATTGACTCATGCAACGTATAGATCATTGAATTGACAATGACAATTTATTAATCAAATTTTATGTTAGTTAATATTCAAAAACAATCAAGGATTAACATTATAAAAAATGAAAAATTTTCAACTCAAGATAATGGAAAAAAATGTATCAATTAATATATAAATAATATTTGCACTTAAACCTCATTTCATAAAGTACTAGATTTTTATGTGCACGTGCATTGTGCGTGCTTAGCTTATAAAAAATTGATATTTTCATCATTAAAAATATTATAAAGTAATGCAATCAAAATAAAAATGTTTCATAGAATGGCTTATAGCTCCGTAGGTCTAAATAGTAATAATAATCTTTATATGAATATGTCAACTGTGTTTTTTTAAATAATGACTCATGAAATCAAAAATAAAAAACCAATTAGTAATTTCCCAATTTCATATGATTTAAAGCTAATTTCCACTAATTAAGCTACAAATAATAAAAATGCAAGTTTCATTATTAATCAACAATCTTCAATGAATTCCATATTTTTTTTCAAAATCCATTAAGGGAGTATAAAAGACTTTTAAAAAGGACCCATCTTCCTCCCCCCTTCCATTATTATAAAGAATTTCAAAGTACTTAGGAAAAATTGAAACTAATAATACCCCCTATTTGGTGGTCATCTGATAATAATTCCCAATTGAGACAACATTTTATAAAATATCTAACTTATACCCCAATCTGCTCAAAAATGGGCTCATATATTACCCAAACCTTTTCAACAGAGTTATTTTGTATTATCATTTTATTTTTTCTGCTGTTTAATAATCTCACTCCTCCACCCCCACCATCACCACCCACCAACAAACCCACCCGAGGCTCAACCCTCTCATGACCTAGCCCACAAGCTCCTTCGCTGCTACTTGTACCACCAACACCATTCGCTGCTACTTCTTCCCACACCAGCTAAGTTCGTTTGCCTCCCTTCTCACCGCCGGCGCAATTAAATAAATTTTTCAATTCACATTTTTTTGAGTTTTAACCTTATATCCCTTCAACAACCATGACGCCCCAAAACATTGAACCATCATGCCATGTTGTCGTTACAGACAGCGAAGGACATTGTGGGCTAGGCATGAGATGGGGTTGGCTCGGAGTGAGTTTGTGTGGAGGTGGTATGGTGGGGTGAGAGGAGGTGAGATTATAAAAAATAAAAATAAAATAAACAATAACTTTTAAAAGCTTATGGTAAAATGGACCCACTTTTGAGCAGATGGTTATAAGGTTAGATTATTTAAAAATTTGTCTCAATTGGGATTATTATCAGAAGCCACCAAAAAGTGGATTATTACTTATTAGTTCAATTTTTAATCCTAGTAGTTAAATAGGCAGTAACCATTTAGTGAAAATAATTAATTAAAGAAGTTTTAAAGAAAAATACTTAGAAAATCGATGGCATCATAACATTTTGAGGGAAATTTTTTTATGTGCACTTGACATGTTGGCACTAGATGATGTCATCAAACTTGTTTTAATGTTAGTTTATATAGTCTTTATAGATTGAGGCCGAAATTGTCATGTCGTGTGAGTTTTTCACATAGCAATGATTTTATGATTCTAAGATTACACGGTTGCAACAAATTACTAACATGTGTGTTAGATTTGTTATCGTTGTTTTACTAATAAACATACTCATCTCAATTGCTACAACGATGAGCGACTTATGTTATATACTTAACCGATGACACAATGCTTTATCTATTAATATTCGTGAAGTATGATATCATTGGTGCGTATTTGTGTTTACGAAAGAAATGGTAATTTGCAGTTAATTTGCTAACATTTAACCAAGACTTTAGATAAGCAGCAAAAAAATACTATATCATTGCAATATCTACAATTCATAAGACAATGTCAATAATTAGTTTTAGATCAGTTGCAATATTTCCACTCTCTAGAGCGCTCATAGTTTTTTCATTTGCATATTTGACTTTCCTACAATACATGAGAAAATGATTGCGCCGTTGTTAATCAATAAACTTCCTAAAAAAGAACGTCTCATTCTTTCACCCTCAATTTGACTCTCTTATATTCCGCCATTTAAATTGAACCCTTTTGTCTCTTCTTCATTATTCTCCCGTCTCATCATCCCTTCTTCTCCTTCACTTCATTAATCATTCATACTCATTTGATTAACGAATTCAATATCCCAAATTTCTCGATTCGAACCTTTAGCTGTTTCAATTTTTTTTTGGGGGAAATTATTGGGATTTTGAGTTCTGCCTTTTCTGATCTGGAGTAATTCGCCAATCAAAGGTACTGTCTTTATTTTCCCTTTTGTAGTCTCAATAATTAATTGCACAAACGTGAGTTACTTCGCAGAAATCTCTTTGTTATTAACGTAATTCAATGTAGTTAAGGGTCTGATTTTATTCTCCTGACTAAAGCTTACATGATACTTTAAGCTTGATTCATTTGGAATAATAGCAATTAAGCTTTTAGATAGTATGCTAATTTATTTTTGAAGAATCTAAAATTCAATTTCTTTGTGTTTGCAAATTCTTTTCTTATTGAACTTAAGCAGACTTGAAGTGTCATGCTCAGTAGCTTATTTTTAATTGCTAATTTTGCTCTTGAAAGAGATTTCGTGTGGCGTTAAATTCAGTGCGATGATCAATAACCTTGTTATAAAGATCTTGCAGTATACTGGGCCACATTTCCATTGAGCAGATTGAACAATAACATTGTGACAGTTTTCCTTATTAAGTGATTTGTATTTCATTTCTTAGGATTGATAATCCACCAGTAGGCGTCATTTTTTTAGAGGAAACATTTTCAATGGAGAAATGAATTTTCCATGGAACCATTTTTTTGAAGGAAAATTGGAAATTAGAATTGTTTTCCATCTGTTTTTTGTATGGAAAATTGTTTTCTTAAAAACTCATTTTCTTGTTTGTCTGAAGAAAAGAGAAAAGTAAGGAAAATTGTTTTCCTTTGTTTTTGAAAGGAAAATATTTTCCTTATGAATGGAAAATAGTTTTCCACCCAAAATTTCCTTTTATTTTGATTTGCTAAACAAACAAGGGAAAATGAGAAAATGATTTTTGTGGAAAACATTTTCATCCAAAACAATCGGAGCCGTAGTAATTCAAGATGTCTTGAAAAAGTTTTGTGATGTTATAGAAATTATCTATCCTTGTTTCATGATAATAGGTCACTTTTGTGTTAGAGATGGTCCCATATTATGGTCACTTTGAAAATTTACTCTTAAACTTTCTCATAAAYCCTTTWATAAGATTTGTAAAGATAGATAACATTACTTTGGTGAAGATATCAATTTTTGAAATCATAGGTTGCCGTTTCAAGATGGAGAGAGYGRTATTKTACATTTGGACTTTCCATAGTTTCCAAAATGCCCGGACCCTATGGGACTTGGTTTTAGTGAAGGGAAAGTATGGGAATGGTCCAYATTATGAGGGTTGGAACAATGTGACAACTCCTCATAAAGGAGGATTTACATTTTTTTTGTCGTTAGTCGGAATTTAWAGATATTGTCGTATTGGTGTGAATGTTTAAGGGAGGAGAAGAAAAGGGATTATCTTGTATGTGGGATCTTTGTGGCCCCCCAAAAATAGGGGAGTTATGTTTTAGGAGCTTTTGGCTATGAACATATCTTTGATGGAGAAAGTGATCAATTGTTTCTCTTTAAATGTTATATGGAGTGATCAAGACTTCGAGAGAGTATAGCCATCAGTTTAAATTCTCTAGTGATAATTTAGTAATGGAAGTATATAGAATTGTTAAAACAAGCCACAGTATTATTGTTACCTACTCAGGAGCGTATATACGCAGGGCCAGCGTTATACCTCACTCAGAAGCGTATATACCTCCAAATACTGCAATTGCTCATCTTTGAGTGACAACTATTTTTTCCCTTAAAACCTCATTGTTCTTCGTAGTGTCGATGTAGCAACGATAAGACGCAATCATGACTATTCGAGGTCCATACTATCTGGAGCAATCAAGCGGGACATCAAACTCGTGAGTGCGGACATGGAACACCGGCAGATTTCAAAAAATTCCCCGGGTACGGGGACGGTTTGGGGCATCAAGTTATCGTATTTATGTTTCTTTATATAAGCTAAACAAACATAATCGTAGAATGCTGTTTGCGATATAATATTAAGTATGTATATATTTTAATGAGCAAGAGTCGGAGCATACACTAAAAATCAGACTGCAAACAAACTACACACAATAACATACTATAGTCCATAAAACCAAGTGCTACATACAATAAAATAAAATACACTATACAGGACAATAAATAACAATACTACACAAACATCATAAGTATACAAACACATGAGTGCATTCATTAAAACAATCAATGTAAAGCAAGATAGGCAGTGACTAACAAGATAAAAACAGAATTAATAGCAAGAATAAAAAACAAACTCACTAAATCAATATTGTCACAAATATATCCATAAAACATCACCTGTATGCGAGTTCGAGGACAATGACTCCGAGCACTAGCTACCCTAAAATCACAGATAAATCGTCACCACCACAGTCGTGAAGCTAGAGAAGGAAAGAAGCAAACCACACAAAACCACTTAGCCGATCACATGAAGGATACCCACTGGCACTAAACGATCAAACACATGAATCTGACGGAGAATATGCCGCGCGCGGAGCAGGCTGGGAGTTTCAGCGCCGAGACGCCCACGGGGTAAAGACGCAATCAGTGCTCCGCAAAGGTCCGCAGATCCGATATGCGGAGAAGGTTGACCCACAGCTAAGTCAACGCTCCCCATAGAGACGTTGCACACTGTGATTCCTGCACGCCTGAAAAGCAAAACTGAACCGTTCTAGCACACGGGTGAGCGAGTACATGAAAGAGGCGGTCGAACCGCTAGGAACTGTGACTATTTTGAGTCACGTCCCTACCTGTGCAACATAGAGAAAAGTACGTTGAGAAGAGAATGGATTTTCACAATTGTGCTTATGAATGAAAGGAAAATATTAGCCATATTACAGAGGAACAGTAGGCTAATGCCACACTTTGGAACATGAAACAGAAGTTGCCAGGGTGCAAAAAGATTCATTTATCAATTATTTGATCTGCAAAATCTGAGCATATGAAAGAGTGAAGATTAAAATGATTTTATTGTCAGGAAAACAATTTTTCACACAAATATCAACCAGCAGTAGTAAATTCAAGAGTCTTGAAAAACTTGCGCCAGATTTATACGTCCGTAAATGTTATCATCTCACTCCTGTTTCATGATAACCTCTCATATTGGTTAGAGGATTTGAGAGTCCCTGAAGAGTTAATGAGTGCTACCATCTGAGAGATAGATTAGTCTACTCTCAAAACTCTCCAAAATCACATTTAAATAATCATTATAAGAATTGTAAAAGATTACGATAAAAATATCCTTTGGTGAAGAATATCAATGTTTGAAATGCATATGTGCTCGGTATTCCAAGATGAGAGAGCGAGTCATGATTCACATTTGACTTTCCATACTTTCCACAAATGCCCGACCCTAATGGGAACTTGGGTAATTAAGTGAAGGGAAACTAGGTCCACAGTGCTACCCAATTATGTAGGGTTGGAACAAATTACAACTACTCATAACAGAGGACTATCCTTTGTTTGCTCCCGATGTCATTCCATGCGAAATCCTTATCAGATCATGTCGTAATTGGTGTGAAATGTTGAAGGGAGGGAGATAGAAAAGGGATTACTTGTATTGTGGGATCTTTGTGGCCCGCCACCAAAACTAGGGGGTTATGTTTAGCGAGGTTTTGGCTATAGAAACATATCTTTGATGGAGAAAGTGATCAATTGTTTCTCTTTAATGTTAATGGAGTGATCAAGACTTCGAGAGAGTATAGGCATCAGTTTAAAATTCT
>SNQN01007021.1:0-35384 GCA_008642245.1 Bassia scoparia
GCATGCATGTAATAAGTTGGAGGGATATAGTTGCACCAAAGTGGGCCGGGGGATTAGGAATCAGGGATTTGAAAAAAGTTTCTCAAGTACTTTGGATGAAATAGTGGTAGAAGATCACTAACCATCATGACAATCTGGCCTCTAAGGTGATTTGGTACAAGTATCTCCAAGCTAGTGGTAAGGTTATTGGTTTTAAGAAAGGGTCTTTCTTTCGGAAAAGTTTGGGAAGTTTATAAGAGTAAGTCCAAGTGGGTCAYAGGGGATCGAAAATCCATTTCTTTGTTGCATGATAATTGGCTGCAATTTGCACCCATCTCTTCTTTGGTTACTCGACCATGGTTACCTACAGACCATGATTTATTAGTGAGGGATTGTTTACATAATGGACAATGGGACCTTTCTAATTTGAGTTTGGTGYTGCCCTTTAGCATACTAAAGCAAATTTGTGCAGTTTATGATAGTTCTACACCTTTTAGGGATTTACACTTATTTAAGTTTTTTTTAAAAAAAACAAGTGTTTTTGATTTCAAAAAAACTTTTAACTCCTTGTTCAATTTGAATATGGAATCACAAGAGTAGTTTTTTGAAGAAATTATGGAGTTGGCCAACTATGCCCAAAATTAAAGTGTTCTTATGGTTGTGTTGGAAGGATAGACTCCCGTCAAATAATACCCTTTCAAGGAAGGTTATTCCCCTCTCATCAAACTGTCCCTTTTGCCTGAACTCCCTGGAAACAGCCTAACACATATTTTTAGAGTGTGTGCGAGCCCAGCAAGTTTAGACTTTGTGTGGCCTGCCCTAGCCTACCAGTACTCCCCTTAACYCTTGCCCAMATGGATTTTTGCTTTCCTAGACCAAAGACCTTCCAGTAATTTGCTTTCTAAACCTTGGTTTATGTTATGTCCCTTTCTTCCGTGGGAACTCTGGAAGAGGAGGAATGCATGGGTGTTTAATCGAGAGAATATTGCCAGTGAAGTTTGTTTACATAGAGCCTCTTTGGCAGCAGCTGAGTATGCAGCAATTCATGAGGTTTCAGATGGGAAGAGGACTAAGTGCAGGGAACATGACCAGCAGTTAAGTTGGCATCCACCAAATGCTGGACAAATCAAGGTGAATGTGGATGCCTCGTAGACTGAGGACTAGAATGCGAGGATAGTTGGACTGGCCAGAGATACAAATGGTACTTGGGTTGGGGGCTATTGGGAGTTTATCTATGTTGCTATTAAATGTAGGGAATTAATGCAACATTGTTTAGGATGTCGCGTTTAATTTCAGCATAGAGCTACTAATGCAATAGCAAATGCAATGGCAAAGAAGGCACGGGAGGATCTGTTAGCAATTAATCAAATGACTAACTATGTAATTAAAGCTTTGTTAGCTTATGGRTGTATTGAACAGACTGTTGGTTCTGTSGGGCGGGAGATTTTAGACGATGGCTAAAATTTTATGGGCGGTAAAACTTTGTGTGTGTTTAATTAATAAAGTGTGTTCCTCTTTACCAAAAAAAAAAAGATTGCGATTTGAGACTTTGAGAGTGAAACCCTAAACTCCTTTAAACCATACCAATAGACACCACCTGACCACCCTTAGTCTCCCTCACTCTCTTATGCGGTCACGACTCACGGCACCAACACCCTTTGTTTAATTATAAGTTTGTTAATCAATGAATTGTTTGATTTCCTATATGTATTTGCAATTCAGAATTTATTTTGGTGAACTGTTAGTATTTGCATATGTATTTGCGAATTGCAATTCAAAAAGCCAATGCATATGAATTTGGATATTTGCAATTCAGAATGTATTTGCTTATTCGCAATTCAGAATGTTAGATGTTAGTCATATTTTGGTGAATTGTTGTTTGTTATTACTTGTTAATCATATTTTGGTTAAGGTAAAGTATATTTGTTCTCTGTTTGCACGGGAGGTTGGACTAGGTCCACTTTGGGATAAAAAGAAAGAACAATGTAAATTTTTGAAGTCATGTATTGATTTAGCTTTAATAAACTACTATTTGTTTGCTGATTTTAATACTTCCTCCGTTTTTTATTAGATGACCCAGTTTCTATTTTAGGAWATTTGGAAATAGTTATCCCACTTTGATTTTTTTCCCTTTCAAGACATGGAGACCACAATAAATTATCATATAATCCCACTTACTTTCTACTTTTTTGGGRTCCACAATCTCTTTCTCTCTATCTCTCTCATCCATGGGTCCCACATACTTTATTAAATTACCAATCTACTCACCTAATCACTTACACCAATATTTTGCCTCAAAAACCACAAAACYCAAAGTGGGTCATCTAAAAAAAACGGARGAAGTAATTAAATTTAATTTTTGAAGCAGAACTTGGAATATGATCAACCGGACGAGATCATTATTCCTACTTTGTAAGGTGGTTTGGTACACAATTTCGCAATAACTATGACGATGTCATGGAAGGGCTCCGGCATATGATATTTAGTYCACRAGCTCGAACCGAGCCCAATTTCTCAAACTCGCCGAGCTTCGAGCWMGAGCCAAGCTCAGATTTCAGTACACGAGCTCAAGCCGAGCATCCCAATATTTGGGCTCGGCTTGTTCCTTGCCCTAGTGGGAAGACAAATAAAAAAGTATTACCCTCAATTAACATCAAGTCTTGGTACTATGAGAAACAAAGTGTTTCAATGCATTTGTGACCAATCACAATTCACGTTTGTAAGGGTTATCAACCTCAAAGTGTCATGAGGAAGACTCAAGTGTGAAGAAACTTTGGGGTTTGAATCGGTAATAGTGATGATTAGGATGATGACAAGGGTTATGATTAAGCAAAGTATAGCTCCAAAAGAGGGATAAGCCTTAGGCTTGGGCAATTCCCTGTGAAATTACATAAGAATTAATTAAACCTATATCTCATATCTGTATGCAACATTTCAGTTCATTACTCAAATTCGAGAATACAACTAGCACYGAAAAGCAGTAAACTCAGTAAAAACACTTGTTAACAAAATTACAGGCAACATCACCCATGTTTTTCCTAATAAACTGATCAAACTAACAAAACAGCATTTATACAACCATCGTTCTCAGGGTCATTTGTCACTTGGGCATACTTTCCTGAAAAAAGAAAAAAGAAGGGAAAAAAAAACAAAACACAAATTAGCACAAAGCAGGAACGAAAAACAAGTGACCATTCTAGTGTTATTGACATAATTTTGATATATTTTCCACACTAAAATGAAGYACTCACCCCATACTACTTTTCCAGCAGGTGTGACAAGACCCAGTTCACTCACATTAACCTAGAGCAATTCAGAAGCAAACAGTTCAGTAATGAAATTGCAGTACAATCTAAATATGAATTGTAATTTGAGAAATGTAGATGGAAAAAAGAAACACCATAAGACTGTACCTCAAGTATAGTACCCTTGGTGATCACACCAAGGGAGCTGTACATCGGACCATTGGGGTTCTTCTTTACTCCGATTATCTCAAGATTAAATGAACATTTGAGTTCAGGATGAGTTACATTGGCCTTTGTGAACCTCAATCCAGATGGACGGATAAACCTTTCGTACTTTGGTGGTTTTCTCGTAAATCCAGGACCAACAAATGTAGCCTTTGTTATCATTCTTTTCCATTGCTTGGCTGCAAGTTAAAAAAATTGGTTACACATGCTTACAAACCGAACTACTGAAAGTTAACAAACAACCACTCCATAAATAAAATTTCTTTCATACAAGAAACCTGCGAAAGATTTCAAGGAAAAACAAAGGATGAGTAATAGACGACAACAAAAGGAGGCATAMCAGAGGGAAGAAAAAAAAAACCTTGCACACCAGATCCATTTTTGTCAAAGATAACTAACAAGGTCCGTGTAAAAATTGCACACTAAAATGTACAATAACAAATGAATCCAATACTACATCAGATTCTTTAAGGGCAGGGCTCAAACCCACCACCAAATGAAATTTAATCAATCAATCAGAGCCTTATTCTCATAAGTGGGGTCGGCTAACATGAACCAAATGTGTGATTATTTCGGGAGGTCATCCACATGAATTTTCCTCCTCCACTCCCTACGATCGAGAGTCTCATCCGACAAATAAATACACTTGAAACAACACTTACTCTTTCTTTTCCCAGTCCTTATAACTTTGAACATTTCATCTTCAGCAACTGGTCTAACCTGACAAACAGAAGCATTGTATCAAGTCAGAAACTTCTAACAATTTCAGTTTCTTYAACATTTTTTATTTCATCAAGTCCAAAAAAATGCAATGAAACCACAAAAATCAACTTCCTGCATCCTAAATTAAATGCAACAAAGCAATACTTTATGTCACATGAATAATTCCCCTTTGTAATATTTAATTTAAAATTGAGGAGGTATACTTCTTTATAGGTCCTGAATGACGCAAAAGATTAATAACTATAGCGTCTTTTTTTGTCATAATTCTATACAATAATAACAAAAATAAGGTAAAACATTGACATATCAATATATAATTTTATTCTGAAAGATTTTTCACTTCAACTGAGAGAAGAATACAGCAAGAAGGATAACCTTAAGCTATTACAAGTAGGGGTGTTGACTAGTTGAAATTCTATAGGGTAAGTTCAACACAACACTTAGATTCAACCTTAAACATTGAAATCAAACATATCTTTATACTACTTAACTTGAGATGCACTATATTTTACAGCTATAATATAACTTAAGTTTTACTAAATTTTCAACCTATCATTAATATAGAAGATCTTTAAGACTCATATGTATAAAACTAAATATAAAATAACAATTAAAATATTTCAAACCATATTCATAGAATTTCATGTTGGCTAAGTTTGCGTTTGCCTAGTCAACACCGAAATTTTTAAGTTGCACTTGAATAATTCACCAACCAGTTAGGCTCATTAACTCCTCAAAGTACAACASGTATAATGATGGGCATAATTAAAAAGGCTCGCTCAGCATTAGAGCATCCACAATGGTTGTGTTGAAGGACTAGCTTGCAATGTAAATTTGCAAGCTACTAGCTCAACCATTGTGGGAAAAGTGAGCTTGTTGCTTGACTCAAGCTTGTAGCTCAACAAAGCTAGTAGCTTGGAATTTCATTTTGATTTTTTTAATTATGCTATTAAATGCAACAAGGAAAAATTGTGGAAAAAATTGTATGTGGGGTCAATTTCAAGCTACAAGGATTGTAGCTTGACATTGTGGCTAGAGATAGCTTGAAAACCTTGTAGCTTACAAATATGATGTGGCATAGCTAAGAAAGCAGATATAAGCTGCAGAAAAGCTATATTATGTTGAACTTTACCTTTGGTAATGGAACATCCCATTTCCCAGCTTTTTCCTTCCTCTTCTGCTTGATAGTATTGCTGAGGATCTGAAACAATGAAAAGAAAAAGAATAAGATAAACAAAGTATAATAATTCAACTCTTATCCGAGCAACATGTTTTCACGCTTGCCAATGCTAATCTTTGTCATTTTTACCTTTAGCATGATTCAATAGAACTATGTTTATCCTTATGTACAAATCAACAACAATTGGTAAAGTGATATTAGTAAACAGGTTAGAAGTCAAAATATTGCAATAAAAGAGAGCAAAGGAAGTAGTAGGCTCTGATAACCAGCATTGGTGGCTAAATTTTATTAAGAATTCCATTACGTTACTTTCAATATAAGCCAATGAATAAGAATATCCAGAAACAATTTCAACACAACAAAAACCTTATAACACCTTTGTCTCAATCTATGTTAACAGGACTTGAGTATGGGTGTCGGAACGGACACGTGTCTAATTCGGCCAAGTTGATAAAATTAGGACTCGGGGACACGGTCTGAATTTAATCCCAAAGAATTCTATAGATAAAAAAAGGCCCAAGTAATATTGGGTTTTGAAGCCCAATATAGAACCCTAAATTACTACTTCATGTGAAAGATTATTCAAAAAAAGAGTACAACAAATGTACAAATCTAAAAGAAAAAAGAAAAAGAGAGAATAGCAAGGATAAGACTGTAATAGAAAAAAAAGGAAGTTAACATGTGATTGAGATTTGAAAAGATAGATGAGAAAAATAATAAATGTAACAGCAGTCTTCTTCCCCAGACGATCTTTCTTGCTCTTCACCCTTTCGAAAGCTTCAACCATGGCATTCCCTCTATCATCATCGTGCTCGAAAAAAAAAGTGTGCCATCGTACTCGCCATTTTCCCACAAGTAAAGCCCCATAATTTTACATCTTCTGGGTTGCAATATGTGCTTCAATAACCAAATCTAGGGTTTGCCGTGTCTAAGGGGAAATTGCTGAATCTAAGACGAATTTCGTCTCCGAATCCGATACGTGTCGTGTCCACACTTATACACCAAGCTAATAGGCGAGTCCGAGTAACATAGGCCTCAACCTAAAACCTACTAAGTGGTAGCATCTATTTATTAGCGGGGAAAAAAAATTAGACACCATATAATATTCAGAGATCATCAAATTAAGCCAGTTTTTCAAGTTGCATAGACAGCAATCAGACTTCCAAACAAACAATAAACATCAAGAGGGCAAAGTCCTCCAAACATTCAAAGCTGGAAATACAAATTGGCTCCTAAGAGTCCTAATTCTAATTAACAGGAAAGCCTATATAGGGATATACAGAGTATCAGAACTAGGAAAGAAGAACCAATGCATGTCAGTTTATGTATATTATCTACAGATTGAGGCAAGAACTTTACTAGAAAAAAAAATCATGCAAAGGCGAACTATCTTAAAATTACAGTAAATAAATAAACCAACCTTAGCCCTTGTTGTTTGCTCACGATCAAGCAGATATGCAGGAACTGCCCCATCTTGAACTTCATCATCAACCTTCCGCCTACTTGGTGTTTCATCATGCATCTTAAGACTGTTCATGAAAGCACATAGGTTACATATATTAGCTTAGAGCAATGCATGTGAAAAAATTATGTTAATGCTCAAATGCTTCATAGAAAAGCTCCCAACTCCATGAAGCGCACAAATCATATTTAATCCTTCCACATTGTACAAAAMAACTAGCAGCTATCAAAGTTACATTGTCTAATTTGTCTTCTCTGATAAGATTCATAAATATAAGATGAAACAGTTCCAGATCTAACTCCAATCCTACAGCAATGGACTACAAAATTACACTACCGTTATCAGACAGATARGTGTGCATCTTCATAATGGCACAACACCATTGTGATAATGAAAATGTTAAAGTACCCGACATAGAGTCTATACTTAATACGGAGGTTGAGTGCAGCCAAATAATTTTTTCATCAAAAGACTAGGCAATGGCAACGCCAGTGACTATAAAACCCTGAGTATCTTCCATATCTTGGTTCAAGAAGTCAAGGGTACATGGTGATGGCCCACACTCCCACAGGGTGCATCCAAAACATCTAACGACCCAACAACATTACAACCCAAAAGATCTATACACTAGGGTGTATACATTGTCTCCCATCGGCATATCACCCTCCTAAGAAATGCCAATCGTGATCATCATAATGTCATGAATCAGAAAATTCACCACTAAAATGACGGAGCTTAACACACTATAAGTATTTATCACTACTTCTGAATTTAGCAAACAGACACCCTCCTTCCTGATATTGCCAATGCAATCATATATGCTAGTTTGCCTAAATTTTTGATTAAATTTTATGAGTGAGTAAATCATCCTGTTCAGTATCTTGATATCATCTCCGAGATCTATACCACAACCATAAATATACATTCTACCAACCTCTAATTCAAACACAATATGCATTTAATAAAATCCATTTCTTCTTCATCTACAGCCTCAATCCCAAAAACAACAATTAGCCCCCTCACTAATCAGTATATGGGTCGCATAGATTCCACCCAAAACTAATAAACTACCAATTATATGATCAATGCAACTATTCTACCAGAACTAACCAAATGCTTCATCCGTYCTTTTTTACATGCATCTTTTTTCTATTAAGGATGTTGCAAAATACTTGCATCATTTCTTTTTATAGTAAGTGGTCCCTACCAAAAATTATCATGATATACTTCCAAATATCTATAACTATTACTAAAGCAAATCCCACCTCCCAAATTTTCCCTCCTAAATTTCCCTCTCATACACTTTATTAATTATTGCCAAAAAAATTGTAAAAGTGCATTTATTGAAGGTTATTTATTAATTCATATAATTCGATAAAAAATATTTTTGTCAAAAATAAACCTTAATTTAATTAATTACAATTTAAAAATATCAAATTTTAATTTAGTATAGTGCGATTTGTACTTTATTTAAAAACCGAACATATGCTCGGGTATTATCTACTAATAAAATAATGTAAACCCCACTTCCATGTGGGTCAACTTTCAACTTTTCTTCCTTAATCAATATTTTCTCTTTCTTCTTTAATATATAATACTCTCGTATTTCTCTCTCTTTCTTAATTCTTGTGCAACTTAAGGAAGATGCGAGTAACARAGAACGGAGGAAGTATACAATCAAATACTACACATTCTATTAAATTCTCATCTTCTGCATAGAATCCCCCAAACTCCCTTTTCTTTTATCAATTAATTCACTAATATTTGAATACTTAAACAAACTATTAGCTAATACTGATACAAAATACAAAGAAAGAAGACTTACGTTTTCTTTAGTTGAGCTTTCTCAGCATATCGTTTCTTAGCAAACATCTTACCCTGTCTCTTATACACATCTAGATGTGTATAAGAGACAGGTATACAATCAAATACTACACATTCTATTAAATTCTCATCTTCTGCATAGAATCCCCCAAACTCCCTTTTCTTTTATCAATTAATTCACTAATATTTGAATACTTAAACAAACTATTAGCTAATACTGATACAAAATACAAAGAAAGAAGACTTACGTTTTCTTTAGTTGAGCTTTCTCAGCATATCGTTTCTTAGCAAACATCTTACCCTTGATACCTAAGGCCTGTTATTTCCCATTAAAATTAGCAAAACGACGAATATCCAGAAATCAGCAAAATTTAAACAAATTTTAAAACCAATTCAAAAACACAGACAAAAAAAGTACTGATAACTTACACTTTGAGCTGTTTTAGATTGTTTATGGACATCACGCGCAGCCTTCTTACGCTTACGATCGAAGAAATCGAGACGATACCCATTTCTCTTCCTGTGAAGCTCAATGTAATCTCCTTGCGGCTAAACAAATCAAACAAATTCACAAAAAATCGGTGAAAAAATCAGAAGCAATGTGACTGAATCATGAAATTGAAGCTTCGAAAAACAATATAAAGACATCAATTTGATTTTTTTTTAAAAAGGGGGGTGAAATAGAGGAGTACAAACCATGGTTGCGAAATCGGAGATGAAACCCTAGAAAAATTGACGACGAATCGGGGAAAAAGATTAATGGCTGCTGTGAGCCAAAGTGTGAAGAGGAGAGAGAAAGAGAGAAATTGTTTCGGGGTTTATTGGAGGTTTTGGTAAACCGACACTGGCCCAACTAATTTATACGGGCTTGGGCTTCTTCCTTATATTTTGCTCATCTTGTTTAAAGGTCAAAAACCAAAAGATCTACGGTGTACCCAAGTCCATAAAGGCATAAAGCACAATATGGACCCACCTATTTGTGTCCCACAAGCTCCCAAAACCCCCTATTTTACTTACACCTAGAGATGGCAGTGGGTAAAGGACCCTGCCCGAATCCGAGGATCGAGTTCCATTTTTGATGGATTTGGATCCTAAAATTTAGGACCCTGATGGATCCGGGTAGGATATGRATTCTACTTTTAAAAAATGGATCTGGACCGGATCCTTCTCTAGKACCCTGTCCAGGATCCGTTTACCCACTTTTTTTAAATATAATATAAAATATTTTGGATAATAGTAATACTACTAAAGAATGTACTAWTCAATTATTTTAATAATTTGACCCAAAATTAATTATACTCTAAAWCAAAGTATATTTGTTTTTGAAACTTTGTTTTTGTCGTACGTTAAATGACTTAAATATTTAATCATGTATRATTGCTTGTAAACTCACGAATAATGAGAGATGTAAGGAAAATATATGTTGTTTTATGCTTTTTTAATCAAAATTTGGTTCAATATTTGTTGTTTTTCATTTGAAGTAAACAATTAAGATAAGATCCATTTAGGATCCATTTAGGATCCGAATCCGTAGGATCCAAACRGATYTGGATCCGGGTCCTAAAACTTAGAACCCTGATGGATCCGGATAGGATCTGGATCCTACCCTGAAAAATTGATCCGGGTTTGGATCCTAGAGGACCCTGCCCGGATCCGGTCCATTGCCATCACTACTTACACCAGCACTATAAACACGCGATGCGTGCGGTCAGTTTAAAAATTTATATTAAATAAATATTTAATTAGAAAAAAAATCATATAATTGGGTACAGCTTCAAAATAACAGTGGCGGTGAGTTATTATGATTTTCAAATTTTCGATGTAATTTTTTCATTTCAATTGAATCTCTCGACAAAGAAATTAAATGATTAATTACATTGACATAAAAATAGAAACATTGAAATACATAGTACATAATAATTTAATATATATTTAATTCAATATGATTTTCAAAATAATTTGCAATGATTAACTGATTCATGTGAAAAATATAGTCTATGTGATTAATGTATTTATATTTGAATTTTTTTCATACTAATTAATTAAAAAAATTCAAAATAATTTGCAATGTTTAAGTTATTCAATGGAATAAATTAGTCAATGTAATTAATGTATTTTTATTTAAATATTTTTACACTAATTAATTAAACTTTCTATTTTTATTCATGGAAAAAAATTAATCAATATACCTTTTTTTATGTTGCTTAGTATGCAAAGTACAAAAAAGAGAATTTATATTTTTTAATTAAGGGTAATTAATTCTTTTACATCAATAAGGGTGTTTACGTCTTTTAATAGGGGGACATCATTGTTCCCCCCTTGGCTTATATAATGGAGACAAGACCATGAGCATTTCCTCTGCATTGAACCAAAAAATCMTGTAAATCAAACTTCAACATTATCATTGGGATTACATCCCCCATAACAAAAAAATGGCAACCAATGAGATTTCACGCATTTCAAGAAAGTGATTTAACAATGTAAACGAGCAAATTAATCAAAAATATTTTATCACAATGAAGAATAATGAGATTATAACTTAATCATGTTAAAATATTTTTTATTAATTTGCTCGTTTACATTGTTAAATCACTTCATTGAAATACGTGAAATCTCATTTGTTGCCATTTTTTGTTACGGATGAAGTAAAAAGACTCAACATTATCATTGGGAATTCGCAAAAACTCAACACTACTAGTGGAAATTTTCCAAAAAATATTAAAGAAAAATAACAAAATAGCAAACCGTTCAACATTTGGGTAAAAAGAAGAAATGAAGTGAGCCCTTGTGTTTTGTGTAGAGAGGCAACTAAAAAAATCAATCAATATTGTGTGACAATGGGCCCTACTTTATTTGTGCACTACTACAAAAAACACATAACACACCACCCCTAATGCGTCGCACTTGTGAAATAGGCGACGCATAAAGCTATCGCGTCGCATTTTTTTATAATGTTGGACGCGATAGAGTTGAAAATAATTTTTCAACAACCTATTGCGTCACCTTTTAAATAATAGGCGACGCATAAAGTTTTCGTGTCGTATATTATATAAGAGGCGATGCATTAAACATAACCTATCGCGTCGCCTCTAAAATAATATATGACACGTTAGATATATTAACCTATCGCGTCGCCTCTAATATAATATATGACGCGTTAGACATAACCAATCGCGTCGCCTCTAAAGTAATGTATGACGCGTTAGATATGTTAACCTATCGCATCACCTCTAATGTAATGTATGACGCGTTAGACATAACCTATCGCGTCGCCTCTAATGTTATATATGACGCGTTAGATATATTAATCTATCGTGTCGCCTCTAAGGTAATATATGACGCGATAGATATATTAATCTATCGCGTTGCCTCTAATGTAATATATGACGCGTTAGATATATTAATATATATTTTTTAAAATATATATATATATTTTTTTAAAAAAAAAATATATATATTTTTTTCTTATTTCCAAATTCCAATTACACATTCTGACTCCTCACTCAGTCACTCCAATTTCACTCGACACTCCTCACTCCTCACTCCAAACCCTAAAAACCCTCCTCTCTCTCTCCTCTCGCTCCTCTTCCTYCGCGGCCTTCTCTCCACTCCGCCACTACACTTCGCGCCGTCGACCAAGCCTCCTTCGCTCCTCCRTCGACCAAGCCAGCAGCAGCAGCAATTCCTTAGCAATTCGCCATYGCYGCAGGCCCGCAGCAGCCACCGCCCCACCGGACCACCGCCATCAACAACTGCAGCARGAGCTTCCTCCGTCGACCAAGCCTCCTGCACTCCTGCCGYCCTGCCGCCTGCGTTTTGACTTCTCAGATCTCTGGTATTTTTTTCATTTTTTTTGGTTAATTAATTAATTTGAGTAATTGCATTTCTTATATTAATATTGTTAAATTTCTGTTTGCATTTCATTCATTGTTAAATTGTTAAATTTATGTTTTAATTGCATTTCTTATATTAATATTGTTAAATTGTTAAATTGTTAAATTTTTGTTTGCATTTCATTCATTGTTAAATTGTTAAATTTCTGTTTTAATTGCATTTCTTATATTAATATTGTTAAATTGTTAAATACTCATGTTTTAGTATTTGCTTAATGTTTAGACTGATGTTTGCATCTTCATCACTCGTTAAATCCCGACGTGAAACTTGTTAAATTGTTAAATACTGATGTTTACGACTAACTCTCTATAATTTTGGTAGCGTTTTCTTGGCTTCATATTCATTGTAGTTTCGCTATTCATGACAATTTAAGCATTTCTATATTTCATTGTTAAATTGTAAAATTTCTGTTTGCATTTCATAATGCTTAATTTGTTATACTGATGTTTAGACTACTTATAATGTAGTTTTGCTTATTAATACATGTTTTAGTATTTGCTAATTTGTGTGTAATTTGCGTTCTTATAGTTCCCTTTTTTTATCACAGTTTATGGATTTTAGAAAATTTTGACAAATCAACACGGAATACGGAACCACCGGATTCATTTTCATCAAATGTAAGTTTATGTTGCAATGTGTTGTGGTATGATATTTTTTGTTTGCTTTGTTTATGAAGCTCATTGAGATCAGACTAGGCTTCAAACTTACAATTGCTTTTGTAATACAAAGTTTTTGTCAATCCTAAGAGCGGCAAGGGAAATGTCAAAAAGTATGGGGAGCGGTAGCTCAATATTTTCACAAGCAAAGTCAGGACTGAGGTATGTCTCCTGATTGTTTTGTGCTTATTGTCTCTCACCTGCTACGGTTGTTGATTATCTTAGTAATCTACATCGCGTGTACCAACTTACTTTGTCTCTCCTATCTTCAAAATAAACAACATCAAATAACAGTATTGCCATGTTATCGGCATCCTAGTTTCCTAGATAAACTTCTAGTAATATATTATTGCATGTTTTCTCACCTTCTGATATAGACTTTTTTCTGCAACCCTCCTCCTGCTCCTTCCGGCTTTCAACAACTTATCTCATTTTTTGTGTTTGAGGTGGGATTGAGGATGGACTGGGTTGCTGGTGTTGGTGGCGTTTGGATTATATTCCAGTATATTGATTTGATTCTTTGATATGCAATTTAATGTTCTGATGACATTGACAAAAAAGTCTTGATCCAAATTCTATGTCTAATTTCATGAACTCTTCAGTGTAACTTTGTAAGTTCAGTCGACACTCACTATCTTGTTAGTTTTAAGAACTCTGTAGTGAGAATCAATTGATTCTGGAATCGGGACCAACTCTGATTTAATAAACCTTGATGTATGTTGAGCTACCATCACTTTATTAAATAAGTCTTCTCAGCTTGGCAACTTAACCTGTCCCTAATGTTTTGGATTTTTGTACCTTTTGTTAGGTAAGAGTACAGAAAGGGCGAGACATGCTTTTGATCTTGTTGTCATCTATGACACCGTCAACTGAATTCTTATGACGGTTTGTGGCTGCTGTTGTAAGTTTTTACTTATCTACTTTTAGTTATCTAACTACTAAAATCCCAATAACTATTAACCTGTTAGTGTCTCACTGATGTTGGGGCCTTTATTAGTTTTTGGTTTAATGTTCATGGATAAAGACATATTAATTCACAGTTGAGTTGTTGCTTGTTGTGGAATGATTGTCCAGGGGTATCAAACTTGGCTGATTTGTGAATTTTCTCAGTTTGATCCTATTCATGTTTCACAATAAAACCTTAACTTGCGACAACCTTGTATGTGCCGAGTTATTGATAATTGTTAATTCTTCTAATCCTATTTACTCTGCATTTGAGTCATGCATCATCAATTTTGGGGGTTAATTTTCGTCAAGTCTCAATGTAGACTATTAGAGGTGAAACCTGGCTCAACTTGGCATTCATGACAAACCGGTATGTATAGCATATGTCCTTGCCATCATTTTAACAAAATATTGCGGATTAATTAGACTATTGTAGCCTCATTCCACGACTGATTATGCTCGAATAATTCTGATTATTTTACAGGTTGGTTTGCTTAACGTGGATGGTTACATAATTCACTTCTTACCTTCATTGATCAAGCTGTGGAAGAAGGGTCCCAGTCCATGTGCGACATATCAATCGTTTCTGCTCCAACAGCTCCAGGAATTAGTCAAAAAATATAGAGGTAACACCCTTGCTACTTGTTAGAGCAAGGCAATAATAGCAAATGAAACAAATTATCTTGTTTAAAGTTTTTATCCTTTTCTCAGTTAACAGTTTACCGAATTAAAAATAGGATTTCAACACTCACAATTAACATTCTATTTATAAACATTGTGTTTTGTGATTACTATCTATTCATGCTCAGTTTGTGATTATTTTATCTCGTATTTTCAATCAATATTACATAAATATTTTACATTGTAATTTTCTCCAACTACTTATATGATTTTTTTGTCCAATATAGATTTCTCTCAAAATCATATTCTCAAGCCGAAGTCGATGATATCTGCGCAAACATGTGTAGATATTTTATTGATCATATGTTTGTAGTTTCTTACTTCGTTCCAAATACTTTTGGATTCTCTCCTAGCTAGTATTTCATATGTCTTATGTTTAGGAGATAAACCTAAAAAATTACTCATTTGGTTGTCTCAATTCTCTAACTATGTATTCAATTGTCTATTGAAAAAATGTAATTTATTTTGAGATTATATCAATATTATTTTATGTATTTTTGTCATTGCATTATATAATTAGAATTTGAAAAAAAATTGATCAGAAGCTATTGCATCGCTTCAATGTATGAGGCGACGCATAGGATAATATTTGATGCAGTAAGAAATCTATCGCGTTCGCCTCCTACGCATAGAGGCGACGCATTTGCCACCTATCGCGTCGCCTCCTATGATAGAGCACGACATTTGCCACCTATCGCGTCGCCTCTTACGAATCTGAGAGGCGACGCATATGCCACCTACGCGTCGCCTCTTACGTTAGAGGCGACGCATATGCCACCTATTGCGTTCGCCTCTTACGTTAGAGGCGACGCAATATGCCATCTATTGCGTCGCCCTTTAGTAGAGGCGACGCATATGCCACCTATCGCGCCGCCTCCTACGTTAGAGGCGACGACATTATGCACACGCAGCTCCACAACCCGATAGAACAAAGATAGCCACATATCGCGTCGCCTCATACGCTAAAAGAGCACGCAATATGCCAACACAATATACAACAGCGCCACGACCATCATACGTTAGAGGCGAAGCATATACACGAACACAAACACCTACGCGTCACCTCTAAGCGTAAGAGGCGCAGCATAATTGACATATCGGCGTCGCCCTATGTTAGAGCGACGCAGTATCCACTCATCATCGCGTCGCCTCTACTAATAGAGTGTCAATAGCGCCATACATCCGTCCTACCATAACACGCGTCGCCTCCTTTACAGTTAGCAGGCGACGCATACTGCTACCTATCGCTCGCCTCATTACAATAAAGGCGACGCAATAACTCTACCTATTCGCGCACTGCCTAGACTTGCATAAGAGACAGGATCGCATATGCTACCCTATCGCGTCGCCTATTAATGGTTTTAGTCATCACATAGTAGCCATCAACGCGTCGCCTAGATTATGGTTAGGGTATCACAAAATAGGTACCTAATCGCGTCGCTTCTTAGAGTAGAGGAGGCGACGCATAAACATACCTATGCGTCCCTAAAGGCGACACAAGCAATTAGGATGAAAACTATCGCTGTCGGGCCTATCGTAGAAGGCAAAGGAGACGTACCGATAGCGCTTATTTCTAGGCGACACGAAAGCGGTTATTCTTTTAAGTAATCTCAAGCATAGTGCGGAGGTCAATCAGGGGCTATGGCCAACCTCACAAAATTATAGAGAAAGGCTTGTGCATCTATAGCAATGAATAACCCAAAGGAGGGACCACATGAGTATCTTGTGAGCAGTTGGGGACATCGACAAAACTGATTGCTAAAGCCCCTTACTCATTTTATCTCCCTTCAAAAACGCCAAAATAACCAAAAACTGAAATTTCAAAGGCAAAATGTTGGCATAAAATGAAGAAATCCAAAGAACATTCATCATCTCAAGATTATTTGAGGAAACAAATGGATTTGAGAAGTGAACATGTGTTTTGAGGAGAAAGCTTACATGGTTCCTCCATGTTGGACTACGCAAGGGAGGCGTGCCTAGAGGTAATTCTTCACCCTAACTTGTTAATTCTGTTTTCTAATCAAGGTGTGGCCACAAGCACGGCCCTGGGGTGTGGCGAGCAAGGCCCACGCCCAGGGCCCATAATCATTATTTAGCGCTTCATTAAAAAAATGAAAGAAAGAAAATCAAAATCACGCTTTGACACTTAAYGAAATCTCGCAAAATCCTATGCTCTTTTTGAAACTTCTTTCCAAAATCACATATAGTACTGTATTTAGTATTATTGCTTAACATCTTTAATCTTTCCAAATATCTTTCTTAAAAAAGTTCCCAAATTCTTCAAAAATATCACATGTTTAGATAAAAAGATTTTCCCCCAAAATTTATTTTCAAATTCTACAATAACGTGAGATGTAGAATTTTGATTATATATTCATCTCTTTCACAATAATTTACAATTCATTAAAAAACAGCCATGTATAGTTGGGGTTTTGATTTACTTGTTAAATTATTGCAAAATTACTAAAATTACTGTGAATTTTATCATGAATTATTTTATAATTGAGTAGAATTTTATGATAATTGTTGCGTATTTTTAGTGATTGGTGAATATGTTGTTTATTTTGTTGATTATCAATAATAGCGATTGTACTGTACGCATGAAATTGGGTTTTATTCACAATATAGTGAAATTACAATTACTATATATAGGCAAAGATTGTGAAAGACTAAAAGTAACCCTTAATCATTTTTGGGCAAACGCTAACGTGCGCCCATGGGTGTTATTAGATAAGAAAACAAAGAGTAGAATTATTAAATGAATATAAACATTAACTATAACAATTGACGCATGATGTTGACATAAATTCCAAAAGTTATACCATTTTAGAAAATGTATTTAGTTCTTATCTAATGTCCCGGGGCGTCTGTTAGTAATGTCGTTATTTTTGTAGCTTTTTAAATTTTATGATTGGGTAAGGGGCCATATTTCGATGTTCGCCCAGGGCCTCGAATTACTTAAGAACGACCTTGCGTGGCCAAWCCCATACTTACTAGTTTGTTACTTTTCAGTTTCTGGGCGGTTTGAAGCGCTAAATAGGGAGGCTTACACCTTGATGATGACCCATACCACTCTCATTGATAGGCTGTATGATGTTCATGAGGAGTTCAAGGTTGAAAAGGTGGCTCACCAAACCGAGACAGCAAAAAACAATCACAGAAAGAGGTTGAAGACCTCAATAAAAAATTGACTAACTCCCACAAAAACATGGAAGGCCTCGAGCAAAGCTTCAAGGATGCCTCGAAGCTGGCGACTATCTATGAGAAGAAAATTTCTAAGCTGAAGAAGGATCTTGTGATGCTGCTATAAGGTGAGACTACATAGAGGCTTCGCTGAAGATGCACGCCAATCAATGGGTGGAGAATTGGAAGCAAACCCATGATTATCATGTTTATGTTAGTCAAGTAGTGAAAAAAGCTTGTGATGAGAGCTTTGAAGTCCTGCACCGAAACTGTGAGAGGGTTCTACGCTCTTTGGTCCCCAATCAGGATGAAGAGATTTAAAAGGCCGTGCAGGACCAACTCGCCTAGGAACACGCTGCTCACCTTGTGATTTATAAGAGAAAGTTGGCTGTTGACAAGGCCGCTGTTGATGACGTGGTCGGGAGGAAGAAAGAGGAAGCCGATGCTGAGGTGGTTRAAAGTTTTACGTCTCGATGAGTTGAGCAAAAGGGTCCAGCAGGAGAAAAGGTCCAAGAAGAAGGCCGACAAGCTGGGCTGTACTAAGGACGTCTCAAATGCTGGTATTAGTGAGAACTTGAGCTCTGTTCGATCAACTTCCAAGCCTAGTTCCCCAAAGTCCTCATATGCGCCYAAGTCAAAGAASCAGAAGACCTTTCATAGGAAGAGTCCTTCTCGTGGCTCAAAGGGGAAAGTTTCTTCCCATGGCTCAGGTGTCTCARCAACAAAAAGAGCATACTTAGTAACAGTGGCAGTAGTTCTTATCTTCATGTGTCTCAGTTATCTCATTTTTCATGTATCTCAATTTCAATGTTTTATTAGGCGTCTTATCGCCGTAGTAATGTAATCTACTTTCTATGATAATAAAATTGGAAAATTTGTCCATAAAAGCGTCTTTCATTTCTGTAACTTGCTTTATTTACAATGAYGTGATTGCCATGCCACAACTCACTAGCACACAATACACATACTAGATGATGCCCCCATGATATCATTGCTAAGTAAAGCTTACAAAACCTTAAAGAAAAAACTTGAAAATACTTCATGAAATACTTAACTATATTAGGGCGTGATGACCCAATGTGCACAAACATGATATTTGCGTAGGTTGTCGATATTCCAAGGCCTAGCGAGAGCATTGCCATCTGAGTCTTTTAAACGATAGGTTCCTGGTCTCACTTCTTCTGTGATCTTATAGGGGCGCTTTTAGTTGGGCGTGAGCTTTCTCATGCGCAAGTCTAGCCGAGTTGACTCCAGCTTCCTCAAGACCCAGTCTCCTTTCATTAAAGGGTGTGGCCTCACATGGCGGTTGAAATAACTTATGATTTTTTTCTTGTAGGCAATAGATTTCAGTAGGGTGCGTGTTTTCCCTTGGTTCCGGTAGAAGATCAAGATTTGTGCGCTTCGGTTTCTCGTTGACATGATGGTCATAATAGTTAATTCTTGGAGATAGGATACCCACTTCTACGGTAAGGATCRGTGCTTCACTTCCATACACAAGGGAGAAAAGCATGTATCCAGTTGATTCCTTCACCGTTGTTCTGGTCGACCAAGGATGCTTGGCAACTCATCGATCCATGATCCTTTTTGTGCCCTCAAGCTTTGTTTTGATTCCTTTCAATATGACTTTGTTTGCATCCTTAGCTTGTCCATTGCTTTGCGGGCGGTTGAGAATAGTGAACCTTGTTTGTATCCCAAATTGCTCACAATATTTCCTTGTTGCGGTGCTCTAAAATTGTCTTCCATTGTCAAATTTCAACGCCATTAGCACGTTGAACCTTATGATAATATTCTTCCAAATGAATTGCTGAATTTGACATTTTGTGACAGTGGTTAGAGCCTTTGCTTCAACCCATTTGGTGAAATAATCCATAGCGATGAATAAGAATTTTCTTTACCCTATTACATGTGGGAAACGGCCAAGCAAATCCATTCCCCACTTGTCAAAATGAAAGGTAGGAAGAATGACAGATAGATTTGTTGCTAGGAGCCTCGAGATATCAGCATTCACTTGCCGATGTGGACATTTGGTCACCAAATCTTTGGCGTCTTGCTTCATTTTAGGCTAATAATATCTGGCTCGCAACACTTTTCCTGCTAGAGTCCTAAACGCTTAGTGATTGCCATACGTGTTATTATTGATAATAAATACTCATTTGCATTTGTTGCYCGATAGAATGATAGAACAACCATGAGATTGACTAAGTGACTTTAATTGGCGACAATCAGCAAGGATACTAATAAATCAAAGGAGACTGGCGATAACAATACTTGGCGCTTCTTGCTTGATTCAGTCCAGTGATAGAACATAAGCGCTAGAAGGAATTATGGTAGAAGTGGCCCACTTGGAAATGGCCCAACGAGAGAAGGCCCATTAAGCATCAAGCGACAGAGGAGACTTGGAGGGAAGCACTTCGATTCAAATGTTAAGGAAAGAATGCCAAGAAACCRTCAAAGGGATACCCGCTGTTAACCACCCATGATCTCTACCATTGAGGCCTATAAATAGATGAAGTCGGAGCAGAATAAAAGGATGAACAAACACACAATCAAACAAGCATATATCTTTCTTAGCATTTAGCTTTCCTTAGCCGCACTTGGCTTAGTAGCCTAGTATAGTTTAGCGTAGCGTAGCATAGTTCATCCTATGATGGATCAGTAGTATGTTCGTTGTTGTAGACACTCGAAAATAATGTCTCGCAAATTGAATAGCCGATAAAGAAAAATACGACATTTCGAAATAGATTTGATTCTGGAAGTCGCGACAAAATCCATAAACCATAATACCTTTGGCACAAGTCGAATTATAGTTGGGTTTGAAATAATATGTTGAGAGCCCAATAATAGGCGGAGAATAGTAATTTTAATCAATTTTCTATTTTTAGGGCATTTTTCTTAATAAAAACGATTTTTTAGAATTATTTCTAAAAGTGATTTTGTAAAATTTTCATTCTCAACTTATTCCTCTCATTTTTTCGAATTTCTTTAGTATTTTAAAATAGTTTTTTCTGATTTTTCTATGATTTTCTATGATTTTTATAAGTTTGCGAAATAATTTTCAAAAATAAATAAATTCAAAAATTCTTAGATATTTCCAGAAAATTTGGGAATGATCCGGAATATTCTAGAAGATTAATCTTGATCTCCAAGATTATCCAAAAGTGAATAAAGGTTAATTTGGATAGCCATTAGATCAAAAAATACAGATGCAAAATACAGAATACAGATATAGAAAAAAAAACCAAAAGCATATATACGAATGTACTCACATGGCAGCCATGTCAGCACAAGCGTAAATACAAAACCCATAAGCATATATACACTTTCGAGTTAGTGTATACGAAAACATATTTTCGTATATACGTTTCTTATAATCCTATATACGAAATTGTTTTACTATTGGTCCTTCCCCATACACCTATAAATACATGCTCTCGACGCCTAATCGAACATCAACAGATTCTCTCGTGCGTAGTGCAATCCAAAACTCTCAAAAACCTCTCTTTCACACAAATCACTCACAAAAAACACAAATCACTCACATCATCCAAGGTTTTCTAAATTGTGCCGCCCATTTCTAAGGAAAATCCTATCCCGCCCATGCCGTGTGTGCATGTGTTATTTGTGTTTTTTGTGAGTGATTTTTGTGAGAGAGAGGTTTTTGAGAGTTTTGGATTKCACTACACATGAGAGAATTCATTGATGTTCAATTAGGCATTGATAGCATGTATTTAATTCGAGGGATTTTCGATTTTGAAAGTGGTTTGTGTTTGTGGATTGAATTTGAAAGAGAGAGACTTTTGAGAGCTTTGAATTGCACTATGTATGATGATTTTCGTTGATCGAATATTAATTTTTGTTGTTGTTCAATTAAGCACCGTGAGCATGTATTTATAGGCGTTTTGGGAAAAAGATATATAGAATTAGGAAAATACATACGGATTATACAACTGTATATATAGTATAGGAGAACGTATATACAGTTATGCTGTCTGTATATACGGTCATGCTAGCCGTATATACGGTTGTGTGACATGTCATTCACGTCACCGATCCGTGTGGGTACTTCATACTTTTATTTATCTTCGTTCGGAAATTTTTATCCATATTTTTGTATCTAATCTGTTATCTGAATTAACCTTTATCCACTTTTGGATAAATTTAGTGGATAAGATTAATCTTCTAGAATATTTCGAATCATTCCTCAATTATCTGGATTTATCTAAGAATTTCTAAATTCATTTATTTTCGAAAGTCATTTTATAAAACTTGTAAAAGTCATAGAAAATCAAAGAAAAATCAGAAAAAATAATCTAAAAACACTCGTGAACTTAAAAAAAATGAGAAGAACAAAATGAAAAGTGGAACTTAGAGAAATAACGTATTGAAAATATTCTAAAAAAAACGTAAAAATAAAAAAATATCAAAAATACCTAAAAATAGAAAATAATTAAAATAAATAAAATAAATACTTTCCGCCTATTATTGGGCCCTCGGTGTATGATTCAAACTCAACTTTAATTGGACTTGTGCGAATGGGTGTGGTTTATGAATTTCGTCGCAAGCCTCAGGATCAAATATATTTCAAAATATCATACTTTTCCTCATTGGCTATTCAATTTAGGGAGACATTTTTAGGTGTCTACAATAGCATGCCGACTGAGAGAGCGAAGAAGGTGTCTAGCTCCCACGATCGATGAATTGCATGCTGGTCMGAGTCATGGTGAGGTAGTTGAGTACATGCATCTCCTCGGTGCTTAAGGGTGGAATTTATATGAGCGCTTCATCGAGGAGAAGCTAAGCCCCCAAATTGAGCTTATTGCTGAGGTATGAGTTTTGTTTCTCAACTCCTTTTTCGCTTCTTTAGTTAGTTGTGCACTAACTCGTGCTTTGGCTTAGGCATCCTGACTATGATCTTGGGGAGATTCCTTTTGTCAATTTGAGAATCCACCCTGGCTCAAATTAGTTCATTGAGCKTGCTCCTCTCTAGTTGCTAGGCATGCGYAAAACTCRATTCCACTTGGGGCTGGTCAGGTAAGAATGCGTTGCTTATTTGTTCGGACTTTTGCCTCGTCATTTGCTAACTAGTCTATCCTGTGAAACAAATTCCTAGGGCTGGTGTTGACAGGTTGTTAGGAGTTATTGACGCATGAAGATACGCCTATGGCCAGTTGAGAAACTCGATAAGTACACCAAGCCTATTGCTTAGATCTTATATGGGTCATGAACCCTATTGACTTGAAACCCCTTTTTGACGTAGGTTCAAGGTGACCACCAGAGCGGTGATGATGACGATGATGCTGATAAARACGGTTATGTGAGGATGCATYRAGCCCTCAACTGAGGCAAGACCTCGACCTTGTCGGCCATAWGGTTCTCGAGTGGCGCTTTGTCTTTTCGGTCATAGGATGGACACTTGACTTGGTTTTCTATGCCGGTGACCTCTGATGCTTCCCTAGAAAAGTTTATTGCGCGGGTGCTTACAGATCTTGGTTTTTTGGTGAATAACGATCAGGAGATGTATCTGCCACCTGTAGGGAAGAGGGCAGTGACCCTAGCTTTGCATTGATTGATTTTAGGACTTTGCTTAGACCTATGTTGTTGACTTTTGCTTGACTTATGTGACTCTTTGACTCGATTCTAGCTTAGACTCGAGTGTACGTAGATGTGTAAATGTTCCTAGACTCATGATTGACTCTAGACATAGCTCGTTTTGTAGTGTTGAGCTTTAACTACGACTTGTAAAAGTCAACTTGTTAGCTATATGCAATGCTTAATGCAGGTGTTTTACTATGACTATGCTTAAGTTCCTTTTGCGTCATTGTGTATTTGTGTTGTGTCGTTGAGGAGAATTTTGGTTTATCCCTCCTTGAAAACACACAAAAGGAGCTAGGTTGAATCAAGAACTATGTGCCAAAGTGCATGTGATCAAAGAAACAAGGAGAAACGGTCAAAATCACCCAAAACCTGGGCGTAATATCACCTAGGTGGGCAAAATTTCGCCCAAAAGTCGGGTGTTTTGGAAAGTCTTGCGACCCAATCTGCTTATAAATAGGGGTTTGTGCACACCCTGATTTGTCATTACATCCTTTAAAAGTGCATTAAAACCTCTTCTACATTGCTTAAACCTCATTTAATTCCTTACATTGAAAACATTTGCAACAAATCAGATGGAGAGAGAATTTGCTATTGCTTTGAACGACTTGCTCCGAAGCTTGGATGCTCGTGAAAGGGAGGACCTTGCAATGTTGAATTGTGATGTTCTCTTGACTTTAAGGTATGTAAACCTCGACACAAGCCTTCTTTACATCGCTATTAGCATGCGAGACCCGTTGGTGCATTTGTTTTCGCCTTTGGGACAAAGAAACTGTTCATTTTCCTGAAGAACTTTGTTCTATTATTGCTTGGCTTGCGATAAGTCTTCCTTGTATCCCAAATACTACTGATTATTTTATTGATGCGTACGAGGGATAATTGAGACTTAGCCCCACTATTTCGCGATGCATATTGCATGGTCGTGAAATTTACTTGATTGGATTAGTAGACTACATTACTAGTGATGCTTCTTGTCGTGGAGTCTATCGTAGGTGTGGGGATCATGATCTGTTTATTTGCACACTTCTTATTTGTACATGGAAAGCCAAATACTAGACATGTTATCCTTAGTACTATAACGAGCATTGCGAGGCTAGTCGCACTCTTATGCCATTGTGCATAGGGGAGTTATTTATGATGCTTGACCTTCTTAAGAAGGATGTGCAAGTGCCTTTGACTGGATGTCCCATCATACTGTAGGTGTACGGACGTTGGGGCATCACTGGGTCGAACTATGTCTGGTCCCTCTGCTCCGGGGGGTACAATTTAAGGGTGGCTCGGTTTGTTTGCTAGAACTGAATTCTTGCTTTTGCATATTGTGAGTATGCCTAGAGTTGTGTTTTTATACTCGAAATGAGTAAAGGAAGTCGCCACCGCACTTCTTTTGGGAAGCTACAGAACCTGTTTTAAGCCTTGCCTATAATTGCATAAAGCAAGGCGAATGACTCCATGTCTGGTAGTGCACCAAAGGTCTGGATTAGGGGACAAGGGTAAAGGTGAAGTAGTGCACAGCACCCCCCCCGCATCTAGTGGACTCTACTCAATTATTGCGAGTTCATTGTCCGAAAGACAACAACAAATAGTTTTTCGTTTTAAACCTTAAGCATGCAAAATTACTAGGCGGGTTGTTTAACAAAATACTATGCAAATAGTGTCTAGTTTGTTGTAGCATGTGTTGTTAATTTTGTATTCCAGGAGCCTAATGTCGGTTGTCCATAGTTATCTTATTAGGCGTGAAACACGAAATTTGCAGGTCTTTGTTGAAGCATATTATAGTTGTGAGACAAGCATGCAAGCACTCGTGCGAGGAATTTAAAGTTATGCCTTAAGGTTGCTTTTAATTTGAATCGTCAAATTGTTTATTAATAAGTATTACACGCAAATTACATAGAAAGTCGAATTTCTAAACAAGCATGCAAAAGGGGGTTTAGAATTGAGACGTTGGCCTTAAACCTACCTCGCAACACGATGTCAAAGACCAAGGACGCAACTTCGGACCCTTGGGAACACTTGTCGAACCTTTAGAACCCTTGAAAACCTCCTAGATATATTGCAAAAGAAGCTTTGAATGTGTTTTTATGTATTTGAATCGTATTTGAATGTGTTTGAGTGTGTTTTTTCAAAGTGAGATCAGCCCCCAAATAAATAGAGAGGAGTCAAAATTGGCCAAAATAGGCAAATTTTGGACGCAATTACATTACGCCCAGTATAAACCTGAATTTCGGCCGATTTTCCTTGCCTCGTATAGCCTGATTGCGATGAAATAATATCGTGATATAATCATACGTGATTTTATACGATTATGATCTGATATCATTGCAATTGCATCGGATATTATTGCGATATTCGAGATTGCTTTACCTTGAATGGCGAGATTATAATGAAATAATATCGTATAAAATATATACGTGATTTTATTCGATTATAGTTGGTATTATTGTGATTATGGCTGATATTATCACGATGCTCGGGATTTTCGGCTTCCTAGGGAAGCGTATCTCGAGGCAAAATTTCTCGGGATGACTTGCTTTTCTCGGTTTTGCATTTTTGCTTAAGAAATTAATAAATATTAATTCATGAATCGAAAAATTATGGAAAAAATATGTAAAAATTCCTTGTGAAGAATAGTGTGTTGTGCTAAAATTTTGTGAATTTTGGAATTGTTTTCAAAATTTAAGTAATTATCGCAATATTAATTAAATTATTGAAAATTATGAAAAATGCAAAAAATGCTTAGAAAAATTCCAAAAAATTCTAGAAAATGTTTAAAAATAAATTAAAATTAGTTGAAAATTAAAACTTATTTTTTGAGGTGCTAAATACTTGTAAAAGGTGTCCGGTGCAAGAGAATCTGACTTTTTTAGGGCTTGTCAAGGTCCTAGCTCTCTCGACTTGACTTGTGTGTTGTGACGGGTGTCTTATCATTGGCCGTTTTGGGCTATGCACAATTTTATGTATCTACAGAAGCCCCCACTTTGGCTTAGTTTACAGAGAGTAGAATTTCGTAAAACGAAAGCGAAAGTACTCGGTACCTACAAAACAAATACATTAGTTTTACCTGCACCTGCAGTTGCATGTTGCTTGCTTGCTTGTCTCTGTTGCTAACACTTTTGCTTACGTTTCCACCTATGGTTCCGATTCCACCGAGGCTTTGTGCTTCAATCTTTGAGGGAATTTCCACCTATGGTTCTGATTCCACTGGGATTTTCTGCTAACAAGTTGTCCGCCTCGATACTTCTGCTAGGACTTTCTAGGGTACTTCTATCTCAATTTTCCACTTCGATGCCTCCGTTAGGACTTCATGGGGAATTACTATCTCAATGTCCACTCCGATGCCTCCGTTAGGACTTGGTGCTTGCTTGAACTATTTTATCCCATCTCGGCCAGTCGTTTTGGAAGATTAACATACTGGTAACGCAGCGTATAGCCACGATCGCATATAGAGAATGTCTTTTTGCTGGTGCGTGCTCGATCTATTGTGCGCTTTGATGTGCGCTTTGACTTCGATCTACTTTCGATCTTCACTTGATCGTGGCTATTGCTTCAATGTTACTTTGCATTTGCTTACTGCTTGTCGTAGCTTCATAGGTGTATTTTTGTAGCAATTCAATGACTTTTGGGCCCATTTTGCTTGCTTAGGGGCATTTTGGTCATTGTGCATGACTTTGAAAGTTGGTTGGAATTCCCGAGAAGTACCAACGACATTTGAACGCAACGAGCGTTGCGCGTACATAATTGGGCCCACGAGAAAAGCTCGAAAATCGAGCCAAAAGACAACGAAACTGGGTGCAATTACGCTCAGTATTTCAGCCTTTTTTGCTGAAATTCGTGGCTTTTAATGCCACTTTGCTTCATTTGTCATTTGCTCTTTGCTTTGTTTGCTGCAAGCTTTCGCTAAACTCCATTGCTACACCTTGGAATTGATTGGAAAGGCTTTGTTTGCTCATTAAATCCTAAATTCAAGTAAGTTTACTACTCCAAACTTGAAATTCACTTGTAAGTTGCAATTGTAATACTCAAAATCATGCCATTTGAATATACCTTTTTAATTTATGCAATTGAATTGGGGCTTTCTCCCTTACTTGCGTATGGTTGAAATTTTTGAATGCTTTGGATTATTCATGCTTATGTGAGTCTTTTGCAACTTGTTTCATCAAATATGGTGCAAATTTGAATGAGTTATGCCATTAGAAGCTTACTACTTGAAGATGATGATGAATAGTAGCATGCCACACCCATGCCTTGTTGAATTATGCATATACCTTGTTTATTCTTGCTTGTTGATGATAGAATAAACCTTTCCATGTCTATTGGCAACAATGTGGATGTCTATGTATGATTTCACCATTTAAGTAGCTTAAAGCTTGATAAAGTGCTTGTTAATGGTGATTGCTTGCTAAACTGGGGATTATGGTGTATGAGTGAGCGTATACACCTTCTTGAAATCCTCGTTGTATATAGAATTTGTAAGTGGAATCGTGCATTCCGTTAGGCATGTATATTCACTGGGGAGAAGAAGTGCTCTTTCTCACCTTTGTAGTTGCTTGCCTATTGTTCCAACTACTAGGAAATTGTGCATTTCCTTCGACAATGGTTGTGTTGGTTAACTGTAAGCCCCCAGAGGGCCTTTTGCTTGTTTGCGAGATGCTCATTTTTAGCCGTTATGCTGCCTTTTTGTTCTCTGAATCTTTGCTTTATTCTGCTCGTAGCATGCCATTCCGAAGAGGAAAGCAAGTGCGCAGTTCCCGCCAGAGGTGAAGGGTGAGTGATTGGAAAAACTCTGAGTTGTGCTGCTTCACTGATTACCATATTTCTATTCGTCCGAGGAATGGACGGGTATGTTGCTTTTACTTGTCCGTTTACCTTTTGTTTTGCCTTATTTGCTAACTTTTGTGTCATCCCTTGTGCAGAGTGACTATCGTACCCGGACGTACGGGACTTCTCATACGATTGGTGATCTATTGCGTAGAGAGTTCTTCGAGCGTCGCCGAGGAGTATGGGATATCCTCAGGTGATGTGGCTTTCAGGACTTCGTTCTCAACCTGACCAATCAGTCATAATCACTTGCTCCCAAGACCCCGGTGTTCGGCCTGATGGAGTGGTTTTGGGATACCACGAACACCTTTCACTTCCTGTGAGGGGAAATGGCTGTGACCCATACGACTTTGCTATGCTGACTGGGTTTGCTTTCACTGAAAAGCTTGTCCCTTTAGATAACGAGATCAGGCTTTCTGATCCTCGTTTGGATGAGTGGCTGGATCTGATTGCTTCCCGGCTACGAGTTGAGACCGTGGATAATCGAGTGTCACAAAGCATGCTCATGGAGGGTCTGGAGCTGGCAGGCACCACTTATGAGCAGGCAGCTAGGATTTTTATCCTAGTGATGCTTTACACGACGTTGTGTCTTGATAAGGGCACGAGGAGCGGAGTTCAGCTTTGCTTTCTCCCCATGTTGGAGGATCTTTCTGCTGTTTCTTCCTATGACTGGGGTGGATATGGCTATGCTGCTCTGATGCATTCTATGAGGCTATGCTCCCGTCAGTTGGACGATGCAACGATTCCTGCATTGACTTGCTGTTGGAGAGTGCTCGAGGTAATTTTCTTTGACTTTTACTGCCTTGTTTGTAGTTGATTTACTACTGTTGGCTGATCCTGTTAGCTGTTCTTGCAGCTTTGAGCTTACGAGTACTTTCCACGCATTGGCTTGGTGCTTAGGTTTTCTCCCCACGCACAACATGCTCGATGGCCCGTGATGATGCGATGGACACCCCCAGACACTCCGTCTTGGACTGGCAGGCTCCAGCAGCCGAGGAGGATTTTCCGCCGTCTGAACCCAGCTGAGATGAGTTTCGCTGCCATTTACTTGTATGTTTTCATTGTATGCTTTCTGATTTTGACCACATTTTGCTGCAGGTAGAGTGGCGCCCATGGAGGCGAGTGGGGAACGTGTGACCGAGGAGGTTCGCTGCAGCATCTGAGCTTGCCAAAAGGCGATGTCTTTTTTGGGGACCTCAAGGGCCTGTCTGGTACCTTAGGGAGCGTATAGTAAGGCCGCATAGCCTTTCTGAGCCTGCAGTGCCTCAAGATCCTCCAGTCACTATGATGGATGAGGAGGTGCTGGTCACCACGCTGCCAATGACTTGAGTCATGGCGAGGCGGTGAGGTACCATCTCCTGCTTGATGATAGGGGTCAAGAAGCCCATGCGTGTTTCATTGAAGAGCAACTAGCCCCCTGAGTCGAGCTAGTTGCCGAGGTATGAGTCTTGCTTATCCATACCTTTTCTTTGCATTTGCTTTCCGTTAGTTGTGCACTAACTTTGACTTAGCTTGTGCAGCCTGATTATGACCTCTATGAGATCCCCTTTGCTGACTTAAGGATCCATCTTGGCTTGGACGAGTTCATTGGCCTGCTCCTCCGAGTGCTAGGCACGCTCAGAACTCGATGACTCTTGGAGCTGGTCAGGTAGGAAACATTTTACTTGCTCGATTATGTTTTTTCATGCCAGTATTCACTCATGTGCTGACTTATTTATCTTGCGAAATAGATGCCTTGGGCAGGCGTCATGAGGCTGTGCTGAGTAATAGGTGCTTGGAGACACTCCTACTATCAGCTGAGAGACTCGGTAAGTACATCAAGTCTCGTAATTTCAATGTTTTGCAGGGTCAAGAACCCGTTTTTGACTTGAAAATCCTTTGTAGGTTCGTCAGGGCGACGATGAGGATGTTGATGATGATGGCGATGCACGGATGAGACCAATCCCTAACCGGGGTGGAGCTTCGACTTCCTGTTCTCATCCTGAACCTTCGTCTTAGTTTACTGTACCGGGAACCTCTACTGTAGTTTCTTTCCCAGATGGGCTGCTGGACGAGTCTGCCTTGTAAGTGCTAGCGTCACTAGGTTTTTCGATGTGTCACGGGCAGTAGATGTACCTGTCACTTATAGGGAAGGGGGTGACCCTAGCTTTGTATTTGTTGATTTTAGGACTTAACTTAGACCTACTTAGACTTATTTGTTGACTTTTGCTTAACTTGACTTGACTTGACTCGATTCTAGCTTAGACTCGAGTGTTTGTGTAAATACGCCTAGACTTGTGTACAACTCTAGTCATAGCTCATTTTGTATTGCCGAGCTTTGATTACAATATCTGAAAGCCAAATTGCTAAATATATGCAATGCAAGTATTTAAACGTCTAAGACGTCGTGGGTCGTCTTGTGTTGTTGCGTATGTCGCATTGCGTTGTTGAGGCGAATGTCGGTTCATTCTTCCTTGAAAATGCAGGGAAGGACTTAGGTTGGACAAAGAACTGTGTGCGATCGTGCATGGGAGCAGCTAGAAAGAGAAAAATCGGCCAAAATTAACAAAAACTGGGCGAAATAGCACCCAGGTTGGGCGTAATTATGCTTAGAATCGAGCCAATTTTGCTCGAATTTCGATTTTAGGCAAGTTTGTTCGACCTAATTGCTTATAAATAGGGGTTTATGCACGCCCTAACTCATTCATTACAGCCTCCTTAGTGCTTAAAAACCTCTCTTACATTGCTTTAGACTTCGTTTAATTCATTATCTAAGAATTTGCAACAAATCAAATGGAGAGAGACTTTGCTAATGCTTTGAATGATGTGTTTCGAAACTTTGATGCTTGTGAAAGGGAGGACCATGCAAGGCTGAATTGTGATGTTCTCTTGAGGTATGTAAATCTTGATACAAACCTTCTTTATGCTATTACTATAAGCCTGTGGGACCCACTGATGCATTGCTTTCGTCTTCAGGACAAGGAAATTGTTCCTTTGCCTGAAGAACTTGGTGCTATTATTGCCTGGCTTGTTGTAAGTATCCCTTGTATCCCTAATACTATTGATCGCTTTGTTGATGAATATGAGCGATACATGAGACTTAGTCCAACTGTTTCACGACACATAGTGCATGGTCGGGAAATTGACTTACTTGCTTTACTTGACTATATAGTTAGTGATGCTTCTTGCCGTAGAATTTATCGTAGACGTGCAATTATGATCTGCTTGTTTGCGCGTTTCCTGTTTGTCCATGGCAAGCCGAATGTCGGTCACGCTAGCATTATTTCTATTGTCGAGCAATGCGAGGCTAGCCGTACCCCTATGCCGTTGTGCACGAGGGAGTTATTCATAATGCTCGACCGTCTTAAGAAGAATGCGCATGCGCCCTTGTTTGGATGCCCTGTTCTATTGCAGGAACAATATTTTTGTCTGAATATTTGCAAAATAGTGCATTCATACAAATATTGCTGCTTGTTTATTGATTTGATGACTAAATTTTGCGCACGCTGCTATTTCATGACAGATTTGGCTGGTGGAGCGTTTGAGCCTAGTTGAGGCGCCCCAGAATCCTGTCAAATATTCTGCTAAGGGATTCTTTTCCCGTAAGAAGGTCCATGTCAACAAATCTCAGCATGAGTGGATTCTTATCCTTGTTGACCGTGGCATTCTCGTGCGGTGGATTGTCCCTTGGTGGAGTATTAGGAGTATGGTGCATACTCGCTTGTCTTCATTTGTGTGCGTGGCTAGCTTGACTGCGTTGACCTTTTATTTTCCTTCAAGGGTGATGAGGCAATTCGGGAAAGGTCAGCTTATTCCCACTATTGACACAGTTCGTCTTGAGGAAAAGCGCTTGCATTCGGGCAATGCAATATAGTGGGAGAAATACTGGGAATGCCATTCTACACTTGAGGTGAACTCACTTGCTCGAGGTGACCACAAGATTTTTGCTCATTACCATGTCTGGATGAATGCCACTGATGTGATGGGCCGTGCTGTGGCAAGATGTGTGGAGCAGAAGGACTATTGCAAGAGTAAGAGACTACACTGTGACTCTACTGAGACCCCTACTACTAAATCTAGAGCTGTTTCTTCTAAGGACAGACTTGGTCCTAAGAAGGTGCCAGTTTGGAATAGCCACTTCCTCCTTTGAGGATTGACTCAAATGTTGCTGAAAGAAGACTTAGGCCTAAAGAGATGCTTGGAGGGGATGCTAAAGGAACAGGGAAGGCTGTTGTGGAAGATAGATCCAAGAGACGCAAATGGGTGAGGAAACCTAAAGGTGAGAGCTCAGGTGCAAAGAAGGATGACGCCAAGGAGCAAGAAGAGGAGAGGAAGGAGTGATTGCTTTTTTCCACAACTCTTGTTTAATTTAATGTTTGTTTTATTAATGAGTTAATAATGTGATTAGCCTGCAAGCCGCTATTGCATGGAATAAGTGAACTTGGAACTTAAAGTTTCCTTTTGTGTCGTAATTGCTCAATTTTAATTACAAGTAGTAATAAATTACAAACTTGCATTGCTTTTTCTACATTGTTTTTACTTTGAGCATGTTGAAGAAAACTTCGTCCAATTGCCGCTTGACTGTTGTTCATTTGCTAATCCCAAAACAAGTAGGGCACTTGTTATTGTGGCCGAGCCTCGGGGTGAGGCTGCCTACGTATCCCATAAGGAATCAGGCCATACGTAGTTCTAATCATGGTGTTATTGTGTTACTTAGACGCGGTGCATGTGTATACCTTAGACGTAGTACTTCTTGAGCTGGTCTAAGTTGGTGAGGCTGTAGAAATTATCACCATTTGTGTCCATTAGTTGAACTGCCCCTTTTGGTAAGATCTTCTTGACAATGTAAGGACCTGCCCAATTAGGACGCAACTTGCCTCGGGATCTAGAACTATTTTGCGAAGGGCTTTAAGAACCAAATCACCTTCTTTGATGCCTCGTGATTTGACTCGCTGATTGAAGTACCGTTCGACCCTCTTTTGGTATGCTTGCACATGATGCAAGGCTGCTAGCCGTTTTTCGTCAAGTAAAGCTAACTCGTCGAATCTCGCCCTTACCTATTCTATTTCTGGGAGTTTGGTTTCTAGGACAATGCGTGGAGATGGGATTTCTAGTTCTACTTGTTGAATAGCTTCGGCGCCATAGACCAGTGAAAACAGAGCAGCTCCCGTTGAAGTGTGAATAGAGGTCTTGTAACCCCATAGAGCGAAGTGCAGTTTTTGCGGCCAATCTCGATAATTCTCCATCATCTTATAGATAATTGTCTTGAGATTTTGTTAGCTGCTTCGACTGCCCCTTTGGCTTGTGGCCTGTATGGTGATGATTTGTGGTGCTGAATCTTATACTTGGCGATCAGATCCGCACATTCTGCTTGAAAGTGGGTGCCGTTGTCACTAATGATTTCGTGAGGAACTCCATATCGACAAACGATGTTGTTCTCTATAAATTTTGCCACGTGCTTAGCCTGGAGCTTAGCATATGACGTTGCTTCGACCCACTTTATGAAGTAATCTATGGCCACAAGTATGAATTCATGACCTCCTTTCCCGAGCAGCGTAATCTTCCCTATTATGTCTATTCCCCATGTAGAGAAAGGCCATGGAGAGACAAACGTGGAAAGGAGAGATGGAGGAACATGCTGCGCATTAGAGTATTTTTGACAAGTGTCGCACGTATGGACGTATTGCATGCAATCCCTTTCCATGGTGGTCCAGTAATACCCCAACTTGATGATCTTAGAGGCTAGGAGACTGCTATTCATGTGGGTGCCACAAATCTCGTTTTGCTTACTTGTTGAGTGATGCAAAGTAGGTGGAGGCTATTGTAGTGGCGCTTGTAGAGTTCTCCGCCTTGAAGTAGGTACTGAGATGCGAGATGCCTCAAAGCCCTTTGTTGCTTTTTGGTTGCACTAGAAGGGTATTCGCCAGTTTCTAGGTAGTTCTTGATGTCTTTGTACCATGGCTCTTCTGGATCGAGGTTGGGCACCTCATTCGTTTCGTCTAAAGTGCAGACGTATGCTAGTTCTTGCCTTCGTTCAATGACTAAGGGCATTTTGGTCACTGAACTCGGAATTCGCACCATGGATGCGAGCTTTGCTAGTGCATCTGCAAACTGATTGTCTTCGCATCGTAGGTAGGTGTATTCCACTTCGTCTAACTTGGATGCAATGTTCTCGAGATAGGATTGATACGGAGTAAGGCTTTCACTTCGTACCTTCCATCGTCCTGAAATATAGTTTATGATGAGTGAGGAATCACCATATACCCGTAATCTTTTAACGTTAAGCGCAATAGCAGCTTGTAGTCCTAGAATACATGCTTCATACTCTGCGGCATTATTAGTGAAGTCGAAGTCAAGTTTGGCGGAAATTGGGGTGTGCTCCTCTTGTGGTGAGATTAGAAGCACTCCAACTCCACATTCCTTTTGATTAGATGCACCATCGAAGTATAATGACCAACTATCTTCCTTGGACATTATAAGTTCTTCGTCTGGAAAGTCAAAGTCCTCAGGAAGGACCTCGTCTGGAGAGTCTGTTAAGAACTCGGAGATAATACTATCTTTGATGGCTTTTTGAGGCACGAACTTAAGGTCATATTCGACAAGCATAACCAGTAATTTAGACAAGCGTCCGTTGACTGCTGGTTTTTCAAAGAGATATTTCAGAGGATCCCCTTTGCATACAATGTGTACGGTATGTGTGAGTAAATAATGTCGAAGCTTACGCGATGCCCACACTAAAGCCAAGCATAGTTTCTCTAGGGGGGATCGACTGTGATCTTAAGTGCAGGGGAGAACACCCCTAACGAGCCCGCTCTTGCAGCTTACGAAGGCCAGGAGGAAAGCGCCCATTTTCTAACTTCACCGTTGCTCAGTGACGAGCAACGCCGCATCGAATTAGAAAAAGAATTACAGCGCCTGGTAAACGAGGCGAGAATTATAGCTCCCCCTCTTTCGGAGTGGCCCCGCTTAGTAGATGCCCAGTTTGAGTGCGAGCTCAAACT
>SNQN01007022.1:0-17832 GCA_008642245.1 Bassia scoparia
TTAATAATTAATTGTTGCTTTCTTGTGGATTCGACCTTGCTACCAGTAGCTACATTAGTTAGTTTTAATAGGTTATTTTTGATAGGTACGCGACAAGTCTGTCAGCCTGACCAAAGTTGATGCTATTGTCGTCTTTGCTTTTGCCTTATCGAAGCTGCTGCTACTGGTTGTTCTGCTAGTTTTGGTGGAGTTGTTGTTGTTATTGTGTTTAGTTGCTACTACTACCTCTATACTCCCCTGTTGCTGTCCTTGATGGATTGCTCTTGCTGTGGCTTTTTTAACTTATACGAAGTATATTTTTTACTAAAGAAGATGAAGTATGCTTTGTATTTGCTTCTTTAGTTTACTTTTTTTATGTTTTATTTGTTACTTTGGTTATTTTTTGTGGTCGATTATTATAATAGGTTTAGCTTGGTTTAATAGACTTGAAAATTTGAAATATTATCTTGATTTTGGATCATTCTAATGAATTTACTTTTGTGTTTAGATTAGTACTCATGCTAATTGACATTAGCTTATATTTTTGAAATGGCTACTTTATAAAATGGGATAATGCTAGCAATCTACCGATTTGGTTTGTTTAAATGTGAACTTTATTAGTACAATATTATTCTAATAATAATCAAGTTTGAATTGTGGACAATCAGTTGGACTTAAGTGGTATAGAAACGATAAATGGCGTATCATATGTTTATTTTTAATGACAAGCCTCATTCTATGCAAAACTCACGAAAGCTAAATTTTACTCCTGTTAAATAATGCCAAGACCAGAGAAATGCCAAGCCTCATCTTGGTTGAAACCGATCTTTCCATATTCTTGCCTTTTGTCTAGTATTTACACTTTTGTAACTCGATTAACCTCTTTATATATTGATATTTATGTTGTTTTTTTTTGAAAAAGGTAAAAGAGATTTTATTGCACACTAAAACCGAACAACTTACAACAAGAACCAAGCTACAAAAACAAGGGATCTAACAAAAACCCAAAAGCTCAACAAACAGAAACACAAGGCTACTGGCTAGAAAACAGGGGCATACACCAATGTCTATCACTACACTTGAGTTTCCTAGGTAAAACATGCTGAAATCTAACAAATAGATCAGATTTGAGCCGCTGCATAATGATGTCCGGCCTGAAAATCTGAGCATGCCAAACAATTCTGTTTCTTTCTTGCCATATAGTATACATGGTACCAACATACCAGCTATAAAGCACCTGTCTCCGAAATCTCCCCTGTACCGCATTCAAACTATCAAGACATGCAAGCATCCAGATTAAACAAATTAATAGGAAAAATAGTAGAAGCAACAGTGATAGCACAACACTGTTGACTATATGGGCAAGCAAAAAACAAGTGATCCGTAGACTCATTCTCCAAACCACAAACAGGACACTCAGTAGACTTCATAACTCCAAAAGCAAACAATTTGTCCCGAGTTCGCAATTTCCGCCACATAATCATCCAACCAATAAACTGATGACGAGGAATATTAAACCTATTCCAAACCATATCAGCCAATGGGACCGGATCATGAGAGACTCGAAGCCACTAGCCATGGTATACCCACTCGGATTGGCCTTCCAAATCACACCAGAAAAACTAGGCTTTAAGATTTCCTTAACTTTCCAAATTTGTTTCAAGGTCCAAATAGCAGAGCTAGGACATGGAACCTGCTTCCTGACGGTGAAAGTTACCATTCATGTTGTTTGAGTATCCATAAGTATGTGTGCCATAATCTTTTCTCTTTACTAGGCTTATAGGTACAATTTTTTGGTTTTTTGTAGCATTGTTTCTTTTTATCCATGACTGTGTACTGTATTAAAATGTCTTTGCCCATGTTAAAGTGTCAAGGGTATAGCTATATGAGTACCATTAATGTTGATGATTTTAGAAGCTRATAAAGAAACATGCTATTGTGGCAACAGATCATGAACTTTGTATTTAAATTTCCAGGGATCCCTAGAATCAAGGCTTCTCTCTTAGAGAAATTTGGTGTTTATTTGATAACATATTATCTTCTTGGTTTTAGAGAAAGAGACCCTATATCATCGGCATAATATATATCTCATCTGGCCGAATCAGTGGGTTATGTTGCTACTGGGCTATCTTGCTAGCTTCTTGGGTTGAGTTGCAACCATTATTGTTGTTGTGCTTAGCGGCTACTGCTACCGCTATTCTCCCCAGCTGTTGTCCTCCTTGTGCTACTATTATTGTAGCTTGATGTTAATGTAGAATTAGTGATACTTATTAAATTTTTGTAATTAACATTAACGTTAACTAAATATATGCAATTTTTGGTGTAAGATCTTGTTTGTCTTCTTCATGTATATAATACACTACAAGTATTTATAGCTTAAGAGTAACAATAATGAAAAAATGATACATTATACGAGATTTGATTCAGTAGCACAATAAAAGACCCATTTGGAAGAAAATGTGGATTTTTAGCTACTATAAAAGAAACCATTTTATGGTAAAAGCGAACTCTTTAATGTTAACCAAAAGATCACTCTTCATCAAAATAAGATCTCCTTGCTATCAAATGTATTCGCAGATAAAATGTTCAAAGAAACCACTTTTTTTTAAAAAAGTGGTCTTTTGGATTATCAAATTAACCAGACATTACAATGGGTCTCTTAGGCTAAGAGACCACTGAGATAGAAACCCTTCTATTGTGGTTTCTTTAGCCTATTTTACATGGTTTATTTGACTTATTTTGTAGTAATGTCTCCATCAGCCAAATCTGTCGTGAAACAACAGCATGTGCAATATTTAATCATCACTTCAATAAACAAGCAATAATATTTGTATAAATGCACTTTCTTATAAATATTCAGACAGAAATACTGTACTTGCAACAAAACGGGGCATCCAGAAATGGGCGCATGTGCATCCTTTTTGAGACGGTCAAACATCATGAATAACTCCCCCGTGCACAACGGCATAAGAGTACGGCTAGCCTCGCATTGCTCGGCAATAGAAATAATGCTAGCGTGACCGACATTCGGCTTGCCATGGACAAACAGGAAACGTGCAAACAAGCAGATCATAATTGCACGTCTACGGTAAATTCTACGGCAAGAAGCTTCACTAGCAATATAGTCAACAAATGCAAGCAAGTCATTTCCCGACCATGCACTATGTGTCGTGAAACAGTTGGACTAAGTCTCAAGTATCGCTCATATTCATCAACAAAGCGATCAACATTATTAGGGATACAAGGGAGACTTACAACAGGCCAGGCAATAATAGCACGAAGTTCCTCAATCAAAGGAACAATTTCCTTATCCCGAAAATGAAAACAATGCATCAACGGGTCCCACAGGTTTATAGCAGCATAAAGAAGGTTTGTATCGAGACTTACATAACTTAAAGCCAAGAGAACATCAAAATTCAGCCTTGCAAGGTCCTCCCTTTCACGAGCATCCAAGCTTCGAAGCACATCATTCAAAGCAATAGCAAAGTCTCTCTCCATTTGATTTGTTGCAAATTCTTTGATGTAATGAATTAAATAAATCTAAAGCAATGTAAGAGAGGTTTTTAAGCATTAAGGACGCTGTAATGAATGAATTAGGGCGTGCATAAACCCCTATTTATAAGAAATAAGGGCGAACAAACTTGCCAAAAATCAAATTTCGAGAAAAAAATGGTTCGATACTGGGCGTAATTACGCCCATCCTGAGCTCTATTATGCCCAGTTTGAGCTATTTTTTTGGTTGATTTTGCTCCTTCTAGCGCTATTACGCAGTTCTTGGTCCAACCTAGGTCCTTCCCTGCATTTTCAAGGATGAACAGCCGACAGTTGCCTCAACAACACAACGCAACATACACAACAACACAAGACGATCGACGTCGTCTTAGAAAATTAAATACATGCATTGCATATAGTTAGCGAGTTGGTTTTTGCAAATTGTAGTCAAAGCTCGGCATTACAAAATTAACTATGTCTAGAGTCGTACACAAGTCTAGGCGTATTTACACAAACACTCGAGTCTAAGCTAGAGTCGAGTCAAGCCAAGAAAAAGTCAACAAATAAGTCTAAGTAGGTCTAAGCTAAGTCCTAAAATGAACCAATGCAAAGCTAGGGTCAACCCCCTTCCCTACATGTGAAAGGTACATTTACTGCTCAGGACACGTCAAAAAGCCGAGTGATGCTAGCACCTGCAAGGCAGAGTCATACAACAACTCTTCAGGGAAAGGAACTGTAGCAGAGGTTCCTGGTATGCTAAACTATGACGAGGGTCCAGACTGAGAACGGGAAGTTGAAGCTCCACCCCGGTTAGAGACTAGTCTCATCCGTACATCGCCATCGTCATCAGCATCCTCACCGTCGCCTTGACGAACCTACAAAGGATTTTCATAGTCAAAAACAGGTTCCTAACCCTACAAAACACTGAAATTACGAGATTTGGTGCACTTATCGAGTCTCTCTGCTGACAGTAGGAGTATATCCAGGAAACTATTATTCCTAGCAGCCTCATAACGCCTGCCCCAGCATATGAGTGAATACTGGCATGAAAGGACAGAATCGAAATATCCCCTACTTGACCAACTCCAGGGGGCATCGAGTTCTGAGCACGCCTAGCAGCCGAAGGAGCAAGCTCAATGAACTCATCAAAGCCAGGATGGATCTTCAAGTCAGCAAAGGGGATCTCACCGAGGTCATAATCGGGTTGCACGAGCCAAGTCAAAGTTAGTTCACAACTAACGAAAAGCAGATGCAAAGAAAAGGTGTGGATAAGCTAGACTCATACCTCGGCAACTAGCTCGACTTGGGGGGTAGTCGCTCCTCAACGAAACACGCATAGGTGTCCTGACCCCTGACACCAAGAAGGAGGTGGTACTCCACCTCCTCGCCATGACTTAAGTCATTGAACAGTGTGGTGACCAACAGCTCCTCATCCATCATGATAATTGGAAGATCCTGAGGCATTGTAGGCTCAGAAAGGCTATGTTGCCTCACTACATGTTCCTCGAGGTACCAGACAAGCCCTTGAGGTCCCCAGAAAAGACGTCGCCTTTTAGCGAGCTCAGCCGCTACAGCGAACCTCCTCGGTCTCGCGTTCCCTACTTGCCTCCATGGGCGCCCACTACTACAAAACTGATCTATTGCAACACCTATGGTGCAACACTTTTTTGATGTGTTGCATTTCGACAAATAATAACATTCGTTGCAACACTTTAACAAAAAGTGTTGCGATAGCTCAATGAAATGCAACAATTTTTACAAATGTTGCACAATATAATAGTTATTTCAACAATTTTGTACAAGTGCAACATTTTTCCTTAATATATGCAACACTTTATAAAAACGTTGCAAATCTTATAATGGGTATGAATTGTTTGGGTAGGATTTGACATTTTCACCATCCAAATTCATTTTTTTAAAACTATCTAAAATTTAATGCAACATTTAACCTAATTTAAGCAATATTTATGGCAAAATGTTGCATTTGTAAAATTTTAGCAACATTTAATGCAACGCTCCACCTAGTTTAATTTAAGCAACATCTATGCAAAATTTTTGCATTTTAGCAACTTTTAGGGCCTGTTTACATTTGCTTTTTTTGAATTCAATTCAGTTCAGTTCAGCTTCATTTACTTCAAATCAGTTCAGTTCTTAACCCAATTTATCTCTCTCATAAAATATTCAATTCAGTTCAGCTCCATTCAATTTAGTTCTGTTTAGTTCAGTTCAGTTGATTTCAGTTAATGTAAACAGGCTTTTACTTTGTATTTTTTTCTTCTATCTACTATTCTACTACGGAGTATTACTTATAAAATTACACTTAAAAATTGCCAAAGAATATAAAAAAGCCAACACTCTCTCGAGTCTCTCTCTCCACTCCAACTAGTCATGAATTCACAATACTGCTTCCTCTTGCAACGCACTATAGTCGACGTTGCTGCTTCCTACCTTCCTGCCATCACTCGCTGCCTCCACTCGACGCCGCCACCGGACGGCGGATGCAGCCACTCGACGCCGCCACCGGACGGCGGATGCAGCCACTCGACGACGCCACTGGTCACAACCACTCGACTACGCCATTCGCCGCTGCAATCCCTCACTCAAATTCCCTTCCCTATATCAAATCATTCAAATTCCCTTCCATCAATCAAATCACTCAAATTCCCTTCCCTCAATCAAATCACTCGAATTCACTTTTCTCTCACTCCTCGCACTAAAATTCTCTTCTCAAAATTGTAAAGTTAGGGTTTGATATGGGGTTTAATTTTTGGTTGAATTGTGGAGTTTTGGTTCGAATTTTTCTTTCTTATTCAATAATTTGATTTTATGGTATGTCAAATTGTTTGTTCGAAATTCAGGTTCTTCTACTAATTTGAATTGTTGATTTTTTCTGCCATTAATTAAACTTCTTTTTAAAAAAAAAATTATTAGGGGGTTTGTTGATTGCATGCTAGGAATTTCAATATGAGTTAGATTTGTTTCTTCAATCAACTATTACACTTAAGTTCTATTGATAATTTGATATTATGAGAAAAGCCCTAAATTTTTCATGTTGTAATTTCTATTTGGAAATTTGAGTTTATTAGGATTTTGTGTTGTGCCTTTTTTTTCAATTTAAACTTGATTAGTGTTTTAATGGTGTGCAATTCAGAGTTGGAGCTGGTGTTTCTTACTATTTATGAGTTGCGTTTAGTTCAAAAGTTAGGGTAAAGTTCGAAATTCAATGTTATGGTTAGAATTCATGTTGTATTTTTCGAATACTGCATTTTGTGGCTTGGATTTCATCAATTTGGATCGAAAATATGTGTTGTTTTGAGTTCGAAATTCAAGTTTGAGATTTAATTTTGACATTCTGGTTCTCATTTCTAAATGTTCCAACCCCTCTTGACTTGTGTTCCTATTGTCTCTAATTTCTCTCTAGTTTTTCCTATGCAGACATATGATGGCATTATCATTGGGGAACATTCTCGCGACTCGGATCTTGATGTAAGGAATATGATTTTGTTGATTTGAAAATTCTCCTTTCTTCTTATATTATTGGAATTTACTTAATTTTGGCACTTCATGGTTATAAGTTAATCCGACAAAGGGTAAAGAGCTTAATAATATACGTGCTGCTAGCAAGGATAAGAACGTGAAGTTGTGTCCTCTACGTCTTGTAAGTATCGTATCTATTTATGTTTATCATTTGAGACCTAGTATGGGGGTTTGAAAGCACATTGTGGTGTGTGCCTTAGCATTGTAGACGTTATGAAAAAATAATTCGAACCTAGCTACAGGTTTTTCAGTGAGTGAAATGCTGATAGAGATTTTGGAATTGAGCATTTTTTTGTTTGCATATTAAATTTGTTATTTAGAAGATTGAATGGAACATAAAATTGCAGTTATGAATGATTGAGTCATAAATGGTGTTTCTAATTGATGGGTTCTGCACTTCTACAAGATGAAGGAATCAGGCAGAAAACACTTCTGAAGGAATTCTGTGTTCCTGAACCACCTTGTTCTGTATTATTGACCATAAAAAAGGGTAAAGAAAAAAGACAAACAAGGCAGTTAAGACGTTAAATGTTTTTTCTTTTTGCCATTTTTTAACAAACGGGTGTGTGATTGTTCATAAAATTACTTACAATTCTTTGGCGTTTTCATGAAAATGACCAGCATGACTCTTGCCTAAGATATCAAAAACTTAGTAGAAGCAAAATATCTGATCCAGTCCTCAATTATTTGATGAACATAGGTTGTTTGCACTATAGGGTAGGAGGGGGAATGGGTATGTGCGGTTGCACGAGCGGAAAATGATATGGCTGCAACCATAAACAAGATTTATTATTGTAAATTGTTTGTCTGATTGTAACATGCCCTAGATTGGAAATCGGACTTGATAGTTAATTAATCACACAATAGCAGAATAAGCAGATAGCTATGCATTTCAACATGAAGTTATAATGGCTCTATATATTTTGCTTGCAGGTATCGCTGGAAGAAGCAATTGATATGTGCAATCTAATGAACTGATTGAGGTGAGCTATATTTGGATTAGATATTTCTCTGCTATTCTTAGTTTTGGTGGACTTAACATTAACAATCTTGAAATTCTCAGTCCATTGTTTCATTGGTGACGCAAAAATTAGAACCAATTGGTGGTTCAATCGCTGCAAATTTGGTTCGAAAGATCTACAATCTAGTTGTTCTGGTTCGAAATTTGGGTGTAGGTTTGCAATTGATGCTAGTTTGGTTGGTCTCTTGTATTCTTGCTCGAATTTTGAGAGTCTTTAGAGTTGTTTACACACTCCTTCGAGGTATTCTACTTGTTCCTTGTTTTCTGAGTTAATTTTGCTTATTGTGGTTGTGAAATTGGTTCTTGATAATTGAGTTTTGAGTTTTTAGATATTTTGAGCTACGATTTTGAGCTTAATTTACTGAGTATTGTGAACTTTTGACCTTGAAACTGAAATTGAGATTATGAGCTTAAACTTACTTCGTTTCACAAATTGTGATTATAAACTGAAATTATTTAACAAATTGTAATTGAACTTTGAGTTATACATTTTTGACCTTGAACTAAAAATTGAGCTGAGTTCTGAGCTTGAGCTTTATTTTGTGAACTAAAATTTCTAGGCTTGTATTGTGAACTTGGTTTGAGTTTAATTCTGAATTTTTATAACTGGGGCAAGTTGTGAATTGCTGATAATGACACTACGACATTAACATTAATTTCTGATTTAAAAATAAATATGTAATGCTCAATTTTCGATTTTGGACTTGTTGGTTAAGACTTGATTGCTTGATTATTAGTTTATCACCATCTATGCGCTGATCTAAGAATGACAAGTGGACTCGACTAGTTTAGTCATGAACTTTATTTAAGTCCCGAGATTGAATAAGACTTGTGTCCTCACTCTTGTGTAGTGCTTGATTTGATATCGTAAGAAGAAGGGTACTTATCACGTTATGTTTAGCCAATTAGATAACAATATGTATGGATACCAAGTGCATGTGACCTTAGATGAGTATTGCTATCCTCTGGTAGCTTGGTGTATTTTACCGTTTTGTTTGAAATTTGATTGTTCTGATGCTAAGTGAAGCAAGCATAATTTTTGAAGCTAGTTTTACTTGAACGTAAAATTTTCAAATCAAGTTTGTTTTCTACATATTACTAATAATCGAATTTTTCAATATCACAGGATATGAAGCTATTCAAAATTTGGATCGAAAGCATTTTGTCATGTATATAGTGCGCGTTGAATCATGTATAGGCTTCTTTTTTGTGATGATCAAACATCATTTTGGGCTTAGCTTTTCAAGTGTTAGATACATGTAATTTTGTAGATGAAACCAGTGCTTGTATGTCAACTTTTGGTACAATACATGACTTTGTAAGAAGCTAATATTAATGCATCAAAAACTTTTACAAATGATGTTGTTGGAAACTCGATCGATATTAGAAAATTGCTATATATTGGCTATTATTCGGTTTTATTAAGTGATGCAATGACATGTAAAAGTGTTGCATGATTTCAAATTGAATATGTTAAGAAAAGTGTTGCAAATAAATGAAAAAAATGTTACACTTGTCAAGCTTTAAAAATCTATAAATGTTGCATATAGATTAAAAAAGTGTTGCAATTATAAAGGTTTAAAAAACTAGAAGTGTTGCGAAAAAGATTAAAAAGTATTGCAACTTTAGAGGCTCTAAACGCTAAAAGTGTTGCATAAAGATGAAAAAAGTGTTGCAATTATAAAAGTTCAAAAGTCTAAAAGTGTTGCAATTATAAAGGTTTTAAAGTCTAAATGTTTTGCATAAACTTGAAAAAGTGTTGCATAAACTTGAAAAAGTGTTGCAATTATGATTATGGCAACATTTTAAAGTGTTGCTATAGATTGTTAAAAACGTTGCATATCCAAAAGCGTTACATGTTAGTTGCATTTGACAAATCATGCAACATTTTTGCAAAGCGTTGTAATATACCCTGCTATGTGTTGCAATAGAGCTATTGTAACTTGACTTATTGCACTACTTGGAAAAACGTTGCTATAGCCCTTTTGCAACATATGTATGCCCTATAGCAACATTATTTAAGCATTGCTATAGGCCATTTATGTAGTAGTGGTCACTCCACCTGCAGCAAATTGTGGTTAAAATCACAAAGCACTCAATGAAAGCATACAAGTAAAGGGCAGCGTAACTTACCTCAGTTGGGTTCAGGCAGCGAAGGATCCTCCTCAGCTGCTGAAGCCCACCGGTCCAAGATGGAGTGTCTCGGGGTGTCCACCGCATCATCACTGGTCATCTAGCAGGTTGTGCTTGAGGATCCAGTCTAGGCACCAAGCCCATGCGCGGAAAGTACTCATATACCCAGAACTGCAATTATAGCTAGCAGGATCAGCCAACAGAAGCAAATCAAATATAAACAAGGCGGTAGAAGTCAAAGAAAATTACCTCGAGCACTCTCCAGCAGCCAGCCAGTGCAGGGATCGCAGTGCCATCCACCTGACGGCAGTATAACCTCATAGAATACATTAGAGTAGCATAGCCGAATCCGCCCTAATTAGAGGAGGAAACAGCAGAAAGATCCTCCAAGATGGGGAGAAAACAAAGCTGAATTTTGCTCCCCGTGCCCTTTTCAGGGCACAAATGCCGTGCAAAGCATCACCAGAATAAAGATCCTGGATGACTGCTCATCATTAGTACTTGCCAACTCCACACCCTCCATGAGCACGCTTTGTGATGCTCGGTTATCCACACTCTCAGCTCATAGGCAGGAAACAATCGAACCCAACCACTCATCCAAACAAGGATCAAAAAGCCTGATCTCGTCATCTAGAGGGACAAGCTTTTTAGTGAAAGTAAGCCTGGTCAACATAGCAAAGTCATAGGGGGTCACAGCCATTTCCCCCCAAGGGAAGTGAAAGGTGTTCTTGGTATCCTAGAACCACTCCATCAGGCCAAACACCGGAATCTTAGGAGCAAGCGAATATGATTGACTAACCAGGTTAAGAACAAAATCCTGGAAGCCACATTGCCCGAGGATGTTCCATACTCCTCTACGACGCTCGAAGAACTCTCTACGAAAAAGATCACCAATCGTATGAGCGGTCCCGTACGTCCGAGTACGGTAATCGCTCTGCACAAGAGATGACACAAAAATTAGCAAATGAGGCAAAACGAAAGACAACCAGACAATTGAAAGCAACATACCCATCCATTCCTCGGACAAATAGAAATGTGGTGATCACGGACAAATAGAAATGTGGTGATCAGAGGAGCGGCATAACTCAGAGTTATCCCAGTTAGTCACCCTCACTCTCTRACGGGAATTACGCACTTGCTTTCCTCTTCGTACTGCATGCTACAAGCAGAATGGGCCAAAGATTATGAAAATAAACGGGCAGCATAACGGCTAAAAAATGGGTATCCCGCATACAAACAAAAGGCCCTCTAGGGGCTTACAGCTAATCAACACAACCATGGTCGAATTGGAAAATGAACAATTTCCTAGCAATTGGAACAACAGGTAAAGCAACTAAAGGGTGAGAAAGAGCACCTCTTCTCTCTAGTGAATATACATGCCTAACGGAATGCACAATTCCACTCACAAATTCTATATGCAACGAGGATTTTAAGAAGGTGTATATGCTCACTCATACGCCATAATCGCCGATTCAGCAAGTAATCACCATTAACAAGTGCTTTTTCAAGCTTTAAGCTACTTACAATGGTGAAATCATACATGGGCATCCACATTGTTGCAAATAGGCATGGAAAGGTTTATTCTATCATCAAAAAGCAAGAATAAATAAGGCATATGCATAATTCAACAAGGCATGGTCATAACAAGCTACTATTCATCATCTTCTTCAAGTAGTAAGCTTACAATGGCATAACTCATTCAAATTTGCACCAAATTTGATGAAACAAGTTGCAAAAGACTCACATAAGCATGAATAAGCCAAAGCATTCAACAATTTCAAGCATACACAAGCAAGGGAGAAAGCCCCAATTCAATTGCACAAATTGACAAAGCATATTCAAATGGCATGATTTTGAATAATAAATCGCGACCTACAAGTGAATTTCAAGTTTGGAGTAGGATTTGATGAGCAAACAAAGCCTTTTCAAGCAATTCCAAGGTGTAGCAATGGAGTTTAGAGAGAGCTTGCAACAAACAAAGCAAAGACCAAATGACAAATGAGGCAAAGTGGCCTTAAAAGGCCATGAAATTCAGCCAAAATAAACCGAATGCTGGGCGTAATTGCGCCCAAATTCTGTCAATTTTTGGCTCGTTTGGGAATGCCAAACAACTTTCAAAGTCATGCACAATGACCAAAATGCCCCTAAGCAACTAAAATGGGCCCGAAAGTCATCAAATCGCTACACAAATGCACCTACGAAGCTACGACAAGCCGTAAGCGGATGCAAAGTCACAACGAAGCAATAGCCACGATCAAGTGAAGGTCGAAAGCAGATCAAAGTCAAAGCACACATTCCCCAACCTGAGTCGTATCATCCTCGCAAAAGCCAAGCGTTAGCCCGATTGTGTACACGCAATGCAAGCATTTACAAAAAGACATTGCTATACGTAATAGTGGCTATACGCGACGTTGCCTCCATTTGAGTTCTCCCGGATGACTAGCCGAGATGGGATACAACACATCAAGTACGCACTAGAAAAAAGACATTGCTATATGCAATCGGGGGTATATGCGACGTTAACTCAAGATTAATTCTCCCGGACGACTAGCTGAGATGGGATATAGCAGATCGAGCACGCACCAGCAAAAAGACATTCGGTATACGCGATCGTGGCTATACACTGCGTTACCAGTATGTTAATCTTCCCGGACGACTAGCCGAGATGGGATAAGAAAGTTCAAGCAACCACCAAGTCCAAACGGAGGCATCGATACGGACACCATTTCATTTTCCCCAAAGAAGTGCAAACGGAGGAATCGATACGGACACCGTAGTAATTCCCAATGAAGTCCTAACGGAGGCATCGGAGTGGACATTGAGATAAGAGTTCCCTAGGAAGTCCTAACGAAAGTATCGAGGTGGACAACCTGTTAGCAGAAAATCCCTAGTGGAATCAGAACCATAGGTGGAAATTCCCCCCAAAGATCGAAGCACGGAGCCCCGGTGGAATTAGAACCAAAGGTGGAAATGTAAGCAAAAGTGTTAGCAACAGAGACAAGCAAGTAAGCAACATGCAACCGCAGGTGCAGGTAAAATTAACGCATTTGTTTTGCAAGTATCGAGTACTTTGGCTTTTGTTTTACGAGATTTTACTCTCTGCAAACTCAGCCAAAAAGTGGGGGCTTCTATAGATACATACATTTGTCCCTAGCCCAAAACAGCCAATGATAAGACACCCCTCGCAACACAGAAGTCAAATCGAGAAAGCTAGGACCTTGACAGGCCTTAAAGAAAGGCAGATTCCCTTGCACCAGACACCTATTCCAGGTATTTAACACCTTAAAAATAAGTTTTAATTTTAAATTATTTTTAAACATTTTTTAGAATTTTTCGGAATTTTTTGAATTTTTCTACGTATTTTTGGCAATTTTTGGAATTTTCAACAATTTAATTAATTTTTCAGTAACTAATTAATTTATGAAAACAATTCCAAAATTCACAAAATTTTAGCACAACACCCTATTTTTCACAAGGAATGCTTACATATTTTTTCAATAATTATTCGATTTATGGTTTAATATTTATGAATTTCTTAAGCAAAAACGCAAAACCGAACAAAGCGGGCCATCCCAGGATGTTTCGCCTCGAGACACACATCATGAGGAAACCGAAAATCCTGAGAATCGCAATAATATTAGCCATAATTGCAATAATATCAGCTATGATCGTATAAAATCACGTATATATTTTATACGATTATATTACGATATTATTTCATTACAATCTCACTATTCGAGGTAAAGCAATCTCGAATATCGCAATAATATCCGACGCAATCGCAATAATATCATATGATAATCGTATAAAATCACGTATGATTCTATTACGATATTATGTMATCGCTATCACGCTATTCGAGGCAAGCAAAATCGGCCAAAATCCAGGCCGATACTGGGCGCAATTGCGCCCAGTTTTGGACGTGATTACGCCTAGTTTTGGGCGTAATTGCGCCCAAAACTTGCATGTTTTGGCCAATTTCGACCCTTGCCTATAAATAGGGAGTCTCCCCTATTCATTTAAAGAACTTTTTTGCTTTGGACGTGCATTCTCTCACTTGTCCATTTTTCTCTCTCTCTCTTTCTCTCTCTCTCTTATTCTCTCTCACAAACACATTCAAACACATAAAAATACTTTCAATGGCTCTTTTGCAATAGATCTAGGAGGTTTTCAAGGGTTCTAATTGTTCGACAAGGGTTCCTAAGGGTCCGAAGCAGCGTCCTTGGTCTTCGACATCGTGATGCGAGGTAGTTTTGAGGCCAATGTCTCAATTCTAAACCCCTTTTTGCATGCTTGTTTATAAATTTGGCTTTGTATGAAATTAGCATGTAATACTGATTAACAAACGATTCGAAAATTCGAATTAAAAGCAACCTTAAGGCATAACTTTAAATTCCTTATACGAGTGCTTGCATGCTTGTCACACAACCATAATATGCTTTAACAAAGACTTGCAAATTTCGTGTTTCACGCCTAATAAGATAACTATGGACAACCGGTATTAGGTTCCAGGAATACGGAATTAACAACACATGCCACAACAAACTAGACACTATTTGCATAGTATTCTGTTAAACAACTCGCCTAGTAATTTTGCATGCTGAGGGTTTAAAATAGAAAACTGTTTGTTGTTGTCTTTTGGACAATGAACTCGTAATAACTGAGTAGAGGCTGGTAGATGGGGGGGAGGGTTGTGCACTACTTCACCCTTACCCTTGTCCCCTAATCCATACCTTTGGTGCACTACCAGACATGGAGTCCTTTGCCTTGATTTATGCAATTCTAGGCAAGGCTTAAAATGGGTATCGAAGCTTCCCAAAAGAAGTGCGGTRGYGACTTCCTCTACTCATTTCGAGTATAAACGCACAACTCCAAGTATACTCACAATATGCAAAAGCAAGAATTCRGTTCTAGCAAACAAACCGAGCCGCCCTTAAATTGTACCCCCCAGAGCAGGGGGACCGGACCCAGTCCGGCCCGGTGACGCCCCGGAGCCCGTACAATTATGTCTGCATTATTACAAAATCAATTACTCCGTATTATGTATTAGACACTCAAATAAAATTATATACATGATTGATTACATGGACGATGAAACATCATACAATTTGTACCTGACCAAGTGAAAGTATATGTATCATAAAATGATGGAAAATTAAGTACAGAATGATATTATGTTCAATATATTAATTATTTTACAATTAAAACTCTTTGTAATGACCATATATAATTTGACTCAACAGTTAAATTAAGTTTGCATTATATATTTAATACTACAGTTTGGTTTGGTGAAAGTCACATTGATAACTCTACAAAAGAATGATCTAAAAAAAATTACCTAAAAAAATCTTGAATTTGAAGAATATTAACGTTAAAATCATTCACTTGTTCTAAAACAAATCCGAAGACATAGAAATGAGACATGTGATATCTCAAAATTAAATTTTTTCATTGTGCCATTTTGAAAAATAATTTTTTTTCTTTTTTTTATAATGTTTAATTTTTCTATTTGAATTATAATTAATACAAATAATTACTTGCATTTAATGAAACCTATCATTCTCTAAAATTAAGTCATTTTTTTTGCCTACTGAATTCTTTTTTAAGTTATTCATTTTATATTTTATTTTATTTATTTTAAAGGAAAAATTACACAGGTATAATCCACCTTTGAGTGGTCTTCCAAAATAAACCGACCTTTCAATTATCCATAATAATCCGACCTTTGACATCTTCCAAAAATGCACCCTAACCGGTTTGTGAGTCATTGTCACCTAATAGCAGGTTAATATGCCACGTGTCGCTTTCTCATTGGTTTGTAATTATAACTAAACATAATTATAATTAATCTTAAAACAACAATTAAAACTTAATTAACCTCCATCCACCCACTCACCCTCCTCCTTCACCGCCGACAACCCTGCCAGCCACACTTGCCACCACCACTGCCACCACACCCCACACACCACCACCATATACTGCCACCCTCCCTCACTCTCACATCCACGCACCACCCTCACCCTCCAAATTAGGCCCATGATTTTGACTCTGTTTATAGACTCTGTTTTATGGTGTCATATAATCAGGAGCTCAAATTCAATATTCTTTTAAGAGATTTGAGAATTATTAGGTCTTCGTTTTTCCTATAATTATGTATTATGTATTCATTGCTTTGCTGGTTTTTTTCCCCTTTCAATTCTTGTTATCAGAAGAGGGGAAAACTGTGAGAGGTTTAATTGATAGTTGTGACCATTATTATTGCTTCCTTTGTATAATTGAGTGGTCGAAGATCGAGTCTCGATGTCCATTGTGTTGAGGGAGGTTTAGTAGCATTCGTCGCGTGAGAAAGATGGGAGCTTTATTGGCGAAGTTGTGTTCGTGTTCCTGTTCGTGATCAGTATTAATTTCTTTTATTGTTGTTTCTTGTTTTAATTAGATTAATTCATTAATGAGAAATGAATTATTGGTGTTTGGTTTGATTTGATTTATGCGTGTTTATGTTCATGGATTTTCAGGACTAAGTGAATTGGTTGTAATTGTGTTTTTTTAATTGTTATTTTGATTTGAAAAGCTTGCCACTGAATCAAATGGTTTACTTCTTTTTTCATATTCCTTGTTCATAATTGTGTTGCACAACTACTAGTATTAGTATGAGGAAATCATATTATTGTTATTATTAAATGTATCATGTCTTTGYTGCTCTTTTTAGTGTTCTTGTTCATTACTTTGGCCCCAAATCGAGCTTTCTTCCTTCGATAACAATGGAGCGAATGGGTGGAGATGGAAAAGGTTTTGTTTCAATGAGAGAGAGAGGAGCTGAGATAGAGAGATGGCAGAGAGAGTGAACCAGGAAGGAGAGAGAGAGTTAAGGGGATCTAAAAAAAAGGAAAATTAAAAAAATAATCTAATTTTAATCGGAAGAATCGGTTGCAAGTCAATGGGTGCATTTTTGGAAGACAGACATCAAAGGTCGGATTATTCTGGGATAATCGAAAGGTCGGTTTATTTTTGGAAGACCACTCAAAGGTGGGATTATCCCTATTAATTTTTCCTATTTTAAATTCTGAGCACATTTCGCATAATTACAAAATTATTTACCATTGTTTCATATAATCATCCAAATGGTTATTTCCTTTCAAAATATGTACTAGTATATGTTATAAATTTAATAATAATTAAAAATTAATATATATTCATTTTTTTTGATAAATTATTAAGTATTAGTTTAACTCTTCAAATTTCGTGATAATTGCATAATTAAACTTTACAACTATTAACATAATGTGTATTGCTCCGTACAAAACCTGTATATTATGCATGACAATAAAAAAACCCTACGAGTAGCTTGTTTTATTACTCCAACTATATGCAATTATACAAAAACTGTTACAATGCGCTTTCTTATAAGTTTTAGATTAAAATATGAGAAATGTTTAGTTCCATGGATGATTAGATATTTTGATATTTTCTAATATTAATTAAATATTATTTTAAAAAATCTTAAACACTAAAAGATAAAATTCATATCAACATTTTTCAGAATTTATCTTTGTACTCTGTATTAGCTAACAAATAGTTTTTAGTTTATTAAGATTGGAGTATATAAAACCTAAAATATATCAAATATTATATTGTAGTAATATGATTCTTGTGACTCTTAACTTAATTTA